>OX453057.1:23877981-24129530 GCA_949699795.1 Spicauda simplicius
AAATAAAAATAAGTGCATGATTTTAAATAAATAGAGTGTTTAATTATGGATCAAATATTTGTCGAAGGCATACAACATGGTTAATTACCGACACCGATGCTCACTTTTCGGTTTTTGGGAAAATAATCAGAGTAGAATTAACTGACGCAAGATTGTTTATTAGTCATTATTTCAATATAAACTTATATATATAGAACAAAACGTAATTATATACTTGCGTCGGTCGACATAACCTTTTTTTTTTTGATTTCGAGGGGGAAACCTTCAAAAGGTACCCGACGCCGTGGGAGCGACGCACGGTTATGTGAGATTTTTACCGCACTAAAACCCCCCCGGTGGCCGTCCTCGGCGCTGAAAAGGAGGACTCCGGGATCTCGAAACGACTTCAACCGGAATCCTCCGAGCGCGCTGCCCCATCGGGCTCCTCCCAGATGGGCGGCTGGGCCCACCGCTTCGTCTAGTCTTTAGGACGGTATGCGACCACACATACCGCCGTCCTTCCCGGGATTGCCTGACCGAACGGTTCGAGCTCCCACTCTAGCCGCCTGCAACCCCGGAAGCCCCTTTTAGTCGCCTCTTACGACAGGCAGGGGATACCGTAGCCCTATTCTGACCCCGAGGCTACAGGGACGCGGTCGACATAACCTGGTAAATTCAATTTGGAACGTGGTAGAACGACTGTAGTTTGACCGAGGAGGTTCACCACTTCCTTTAGCGTGAAACAGTTTTTGCGTTTCGGTGGATGGGTGTAGTTGCCTCTTCCTAACCTGATCTCTAGTTCCTAACCTGTAGTTCCGGGATCAGATTGAGGCTACGGTATCCCTTGCCTTTCGTAAGAGGAGACTACAAGGGGCTTCCGGGATTGCGGGTGGCTAGAGTGGGAACTTGAACCGTCCAGCCAGGCGATTCCGGGAATGACGTGTGGTCGCATACCGTCATAAAGACCAGGCGGAGCGGTGGGCCCAGCCATCCGCCATCCCATCTGGGAGGAGCCCGATGGGTCATGTGCTCAGAGGATTCCGGTTGCGTTCCTATGGAGATCCCCGAGTAAAAAAAAGCGTGTGATTGCCTGCTTACTTTCGTTTGATGTGACCATCTTAGTCTTTGGAAGTAGCAACACATCTAAACCACTGTTGAATATATTGATAGAACCACAGTTCTGTATAAATTTGCTTTTATATTGTGTCCAGTGGCGGTACCAACCTTTTACCATTAGGTGGACTGTATGCTCGTATGTATTTCCAATTTATCAATTTCACCATCTCCATAACGGTACCTTCATCACATTCATTATCATATCACATGAAGAAAAGATAGAAGTTTCGACAGAAGGGTGTCGTTGCCGGCACTTTCACAGTCCGACCGACCTAGTCCTCGGGAGTAGCAGTGATTGACTTCAGATGGAACCCATATTCTGTATGAAGTTGATTACAGATGTCCATAGGCGGCGGTGACCACTTACCATCTGGTGGACTGCGTGCTCGTTTGCTATTTGAGTCAGATAAAAAGAAAAAAACATGACCTTTTTTTCCACATACAAAAACTTGAAATTTTCGTCGGACCTTCAATGTACACAGTTCCTTAGTATTGAAATATATTCGTACAAAGGCAAAACTATCGCTTCTTTGAAACTGAGCTTAATGCAAAAGTTTCTCCCTAGATTCCGGTAACCGAAGCCTACAAAAAAGCTCCGCGGTGCCATTCCGGAATGTTCCGGTGTAACAATGATACCTTTCCACTTAGTCCTTCCGAATGCGGTTGGTTGCTCTCGAGAGATTTCCGGATCTAGATTTCTCGGAAGGTAACTTTTGGAACTTTCTCTCACTTTTCTTCGACCACGAAAGTTGTAAATGTACAACTTTGATCCGAACACTGACATTGTAAGTTACTATACAAACGTCCACCAATTCGCACTTGGCCAGCGCGGTGGACTATGGCCTAAAACTCTCTCATTCTGAGGGAAGACCCGTGCTCAGCAGTGGGACAAAAATGGGTTGACGATATACAAGTAGTTATTTTATGTAAAATAATTAATTTACTTGTATTTGCACAGTTATAAAATCAATTTTAAGTGTATGATACAGGTTTATCCAAAAGGGCCTAATTTAAAAACTTTAAAATTCACACACTTTCACATGAGGCGACCATCATACTTCTCGGGAGTAGCAACGCATCTGTGATTGACTTCAGATGGAACCCATGTTCTGTATGTAGTTGATTACAGATCCATGGGCGGCAGTGACCACTTACCATCAGGTGGACTGCATGCTCGTTTGCTACTTCAATAAGATAAAAAAACTGTAAATCAATTAATTTACTTATGTGGCGACCTCCCGCAACTTGTCAAGAGATGGCGCTACTAGTATTCTGAAACACGCTATCGAATGTATTTGCACAATTATAAAATTCAATTATAAGTGTATGATACAGTTTTATCCAAAAAGACGTAAATTTAAAAACTATATGCACTAACAGCAACGTTAATAACCTTTTAATTTATTCCTATCCATTTGTCTCATTTCATTAAAGGAGGTAATAACACAAAATTGTTTGTTTTTTTCATTTATTTGTCAAAATCAGACTTAAATCGGATTTCACTAGGAGCAACAGATATTCAGACTTAACTACATAACTATAACCTAACTACTATTTCATATTACATATTTCACGGTGGTAGAACCAGTACAGTTCGACCGGGGAAGTACCACCGCCACACCTATTTCTAGCGTGAAGCATTTCTTGCGTTTCGATAGAAGGGTATGGTTGCCGGCACACTTTCACATGAGGCGACCATCATAGTCCTCGGAAGTAGCAACGTATCTGTGATTGACTTCAGATAGAACCCATGTTCTGTATGAAGTTGATTACAGACGTCCATGGGCGGCAGTGCCCACCTACCATCAGGTGGACTGCATGCTCGTTTGCTACTTCAGTCAGATAAAAAAATAAAAAATAAAAAAAGAACTTCATGCTCTAACAACACCGTGGTTTACCTTTTAACTTATTCCCATTCATTTCCCTCCATTTATTAAATAGGTAATAACACGAAATTTATTTTGTCCATTAGTTGGAAAAATTAGACTTAAATCAGATTTCACTAGGAGCACAGATGTTAAGACTTTATTAAAATATAACCTAACTACTATATCAAAAAATATAACAATTTATGTTTTACATTTTCTTAAACGCGTGAAGGTACATGGGACATAATAAATACAATGTACAGTACAATGATTCGTAAGTCGTCGAAATTCTAAATCACCTCTTCACCTAATTATCCACATAATTCAGAGCACTGAGTGCCTCACTGTAGAAGTCCGGAAGATATAAATCAAGCGGGCTTGAGACGACGTCCGGTGTGGGCGCTGCCCGTCGCTAAATCACCGCTGAGACCAGGGCTTATCACCCGCAGATACACTGGGTGATGTATTGATATATCTATCTTTATCGTTAGCAAAACACGTAAAGCAAAAACTTGTGATTCGTTTTTAAGATGTTCACCGCAGGCGGATGAGTACGAAATTACGCACGGTTATAGTTGATGTAGAGAAGGATTGCGCAATGCTAATATTTTTTTCAAATAATGAATACAACTTATATAAACACAACTAAAACACATTACACACACTAACTTGCATTTGATAAAAACACATACGTAATAAAAGAAATAGAACATTCAATGTCTTACTATGAAAACACATAACGACAAAAATGTCAGATGTCTGTGTCAAAATACCCGCTATTGCTTTTAAATTCAGCTTAGTTAACAAACCTCTTTTTAACTTCAACGGATGCGTTCAAAATTACTTGAATTTTTTTACAATTTATTATATTGAGAGAAATATTGGTGCTATTCTTGACAATATGTAATATTTAAATTACGGTCGAATTTCGACCGTTGCGACGTTGATTAGTTAGTAGTAGGTAGTAGTATAAACTAGTTGACTTGGTGAAATTCGTTCCACCTAAAAGTATCAATAATCTACAATTATCAGTGTTTCTCCACTATATTATACATGTGTTAATGTATAACAACCTATAAAATTTTCCTGTTGAATCACTCTATCGATTAAAAAAACGGGACTAGAATCTGTAGTGTAGTTTCAAAGATCTAAGCATACAGGGACAGACAGCGAGAAGCGACTTTGTTTTATACTATGTGATGATGTGAATGTTATATTACTTACCGGTGATTTCTTAACAATATCTCAAGGGTAAAACTTACAACAGCTGCATAATCATTAGCTACTTGACGGAACTTGCGGAAGACATAAATCAAGCGGGCATTAGTTGCGCTCGGGCAAATGGGCGATGCTTCACGCTGACCGCTGATACCGGCGCTTATTACCCGCAGGCCAGTCCGTGATGCCGGAGAACTGATTGCTCTTACATTTATATAATTATATCCGGCTGAGAGAAGGATTTTCCATACTAATTTTTTGTCCTTACTTGAATTCATAAATTAACTCAATATGTATTAAGAGAAACCTTATTTTTAGTTAAATATTTTTTTTAGGTGACATTATCATGAAAAAATAGTGATAATAAGTAATTTTGGTATAAATCCAGACTTGTCGATTTATTTAGTTATTAGTATGTTAAGTAATTTACAATAAATATTTGTAATTTCATAATCACGTATCCTTAACTTTGCCCAATATGACTAAATTAGCAAGTTTGCTTGTCATCTTTTGTGAAAGCACCTCATTCTGAAATCCATAAATTCACTAGAGGCAAAACATTACTTTTCGAAAATGTACACTATTTACAGAATAATACTTGTTTATATCTTTAAAAAAACAAATAAACGTTAGAAATCAATATTACTAGGGTTTGCTTAATAACAACTCAAATTTACTATAGCAGCTGCATAATCATTAGCCTTACTTGATGTAACTTGCGGAAGGCATAAATCAAGCGGGCATTAGTTGCGCTCGGGCAAATGGGCGATGCTTCACGCTGAACCGCTGAGACCGGAGCTTATCACCCGCAGGCCAGTCCGTGATGCCGGAGAACTGATTGCTCTTACATTTATATAATTATATCCGGCTGAGAGAAGAATTTTCCATACTTATTTTTAGTGTCCTTGCTTGAATTCATAAATGAACTCAATGTGTATAAAGAGAGAGACCTTATTTTTAGTTAAATTGTTTTTTTAGGTGACATTATCATGAAAAAATAGTGACAATAACTAATTTTGATATAAATCCAGACTTGTCGATTTATTTAGTTATTAGTATGTTAAGTATTTTACATTAAATATTTGTAATTTCATAATCACATATCCTTAACTTTGCCCCAATATGACTAAATTAGCAAGTTTGATTGTAATCTTTTGTGAAAGCTCCTCATTCTGAAATCCATAAATTCACTAGAGGCAAAACATTACTTTTCGAAAATGTACACTATTTACAGAATAATACTTGTTTATATCTTTAAAAAAACAAATAAACGTTAGAAATCAATATTACTAGGGATTGCTTAATAACAACTCAAATTTACTATAGCAGCTGCATAATCATTAGCCTTACTTGATGTAACTTGCGGAAGACATTAATCAAGCGGGCATTAGTTGCGCTCGGGCAAATGGGCGATGCTTCACGCTGAACCGCTGAGGCCGGAGCTTATCACCCGCAGGCCAGTCCGTGATGCCGGAGAACTGATTGATACATTTATATGATTACATATGTACCTTTAAATGATGCATTTTCTAAAAATAAAAATCTGTTAAGTTATTTCAATTTTTTAAATTTAACAATGATTCTTATGAGTATGGTTTTGATTTTAACAATAAATATAAGTCTAAAAAAATGTAACTTAAATTTAAATTTTCAAATGAAAGCGATATAAATGTTATTTTTATATTTAAGTTTAATTTAAATCAAGATTTATTTATATTTTTAAAACAATTTAAGGATTCTATTAATATTAATAAGTTGGAAAACCGTTCTTTATAAATAAAACATCAAAATTGCTTGTAAATTATAAAGAAAAAACTATAATTGAATCGATAAACGGTTATCATAAAGACACAATATTAAATAGCTGCATAATCTTTAGCCTCACTTAAATGTACCTTGCGGAAGACATAAATCGAGCGGGCATTAGTTGCGTTCGGACAAATGGGGGATGCTCGACGCTAAACTGCTGAGACCAGAGCTTATCACCCGCAGACCACACCCTGGTAGCGATCGACTGACTGCTCTTTCGTTTATATAATTACATCCGTACATTTAAGATAGATTTTAATTATCTGTTTAGAGTCAAATTATATGTATATGTCGGTAGATGACGGGAAACCTACCTACATTTCATGATTAATGCCGTTTAGTTTAATGGTTCGTAATCTATTAACATAGACAATTGAGGGTAGCATCTGCCTTTTCTTTACGCAACACTGAGCGCAACACTAATCAGTGGCTTTCCTTAGTCTTCATGGTATCTTGGTGGTGATCTTATCTGAAATTAATTACACGTGACCATGGGTGGCAGTGGCATAACATACGGCGGGTTGCATGCTCATTTGCTTCTATAATATTACAAAAAGTCCAATACTAGTGGCGAATGTCATGAAATGAACCCCTTAATTTTTTTTTATGATATTGAAGCAGCAAACGAGCATGCAGTCCACTTGATGGTAAGTGGTCACTGCCGCCCATGGACATCTGTAATCAACTTCATACAGAACATAAGTTCCATCTGAAGTCAATCACAGATGCGTTGCTACTCCCGAGGACTATGATGGTCGCCTCATGTGAAAGTGTGCCGGCAACCACACCCTTCTATCGAAACGCAAGAAATGCTTCACGTTAGGAATAGGATTGACTACTTATGTACAAAAAATAACAAAATATTCAAAATACCCCAGTGAACAGAACGAAACATAATTGAGTCGCGGGAGGCACATACGCAATTTATTTTAAATCGAAATAACAGACGTGAAATACGGCTAACTCCAAATAAATTCGACCACAAACACGAAATCCCCGCGAAAATATTTAGCGAAATGAGAAAAGCGTGCGGGGTCATCCGTCTTCCCTGATTTATATTCCGTGCGATCTCTGATTTTATTATGAAACATTGCGTTATCTTCAAGTGTCACGATTTTCTTTTTATGTTTTTATTTTTCGCCATTCTCTGCCCGCGAACGTCCCACGGGAATACCGCGGTAAAATTATTCAGCTACAAAATACGTGTAATTTGTAGTGTAACCTTTATAAAGTATCTTTTTAAGATGCTTTAAAAGAACGATTTCCTTATAAAAGGAATGAAATGAAATGAAAATGTCTTTATTTTGCATAGGCCTACGGAGGCACTTACAAATTGTCAGTTACATATATGTATATATATTTACACTACCACCGGATCGGAACACCACCTCAACTGAGAAGATCCGGCAAGAAACTCAATGGGTTTGTCTTTTTTCTTTAATTTTGCGTGTCTAAAAAGTTAAGACCGCTAATATTATAATAATTATTTGAATTATTTTAAGTATGACAGCATTTTGCAACTGAATTTTAAAGAAATTATCCCCAACCGATTCAGGCCTGTATACAAATTTTGCATACGTTTATTTTTGAAAACAACGCACAGTTCCGTACGTGACAATAATATTATTTAGTATGGTGGACTGCCCAAGATGACAGCTTAATATTTTTATAGACATACATAAAAAAAACTCAAATGAACAAATTTAACAGGAAAGTATGAAGTTGCTAATAATATTATATCTCGGAAAAAGCTTGATGTCTTTATTTTAGGGGCTAAATTTTATTTGAAGTTTTTTTTTTATATTTTTTAAAGCATTTAAATGAAACATTTTTACAGATTTGCTCATATCGTCACACGAGATTAACATCACGAAGTTATGTTTACAGCAGTTACGTTAATAACTGGAAACAACTCTGTTAAGTTGACAAGGCTGTTAACAGAATAAATTAAGCTCACGAGAACTTTTTTATGTAGCATACGTAGAATACGAGATTTAAGGTCCGTGAAGGAGTAAGCGGAGTGCGTCATACAAATTACTTAAATTATACAGGTGATATAAGCATGATAGGGGATAGAACCAGTGTAGTTCGACTGGGGACCACTGCCACACCTATTTCTAGCGTGAATCATTTCTTGCGTTCCGATGGAAGGGTGTGGTTGCCGACACACTTTTATATGAGAGACCATCATAGTCCTCGGGAGCAGCAACGCATCTGTGATTGACTTCAGATGGAGCCCATGTTCTGTATGAAGTTGACATCTGTAGTCCATGAGCAGCAGCTACCACTTACCATCAGCTGGACTGCATGCTCGTTTTCTACTTCAGTCAGATAAAAAAAAAGTTGCTTACATACATACGGCTGGGACAATTTACCATGAGAATTGCATACTCGTTTACTACTTCCATTGGATAAAAAAACATACGTTGACGTGGGATGTCATTGTCTGTTTTTATCCATTTTCATGTCGTCTACTAGTATTGCGCATCATTGAGTAATACTTGTGATGCTCTTCTCCTTAGTCGTTAGGTAGTCGTTGGTCGTCAAGTAGTCTTATGGATGGCTGATATAGCTTGCCTATATATCTCTATATATATCACTATATCTCGCCATTTTTCGCCATTAGCAGACATCCTGGTACACTCATTCAATGGGCCGCCCACAGGTACACTGATGAACACTTGCATCTTGAAATTAATGTAATGTATAGGTACGCTGCTTGAATTGAGTAATAACATAACGCAACTCAGAAACCCAAAGTTTCCTGGGAGCGTTGTAAAAATTAAACAATATTTTTGTTACCCTTTAATTAATTAAGTTAAAATAAAAATACATACACTGAAAGGCCATTAATCGTAATGTACGTAGAACACAGCTTTTTTTCTGTTATAGGGAGTTTAATTTGGACAAAACTGTGTTTGACTTAAAATTGAAAAAAAAAAATTGTGCGGCATGTAAAGCAGCAATATAAGATTAACACGTTTAGGAAACTGCAGACAGATTTTACAAATTCCTCGTACTCCAGGCATTCGTATTCAATATCGAATCGTCAAAAGCCGACTCCGGGCGCTTTCAATCCATTCGCCCACCTCGAATAGAATTCTTTATGAATCGGAAATACCGGGTCATGGGGTACTATACCTTGTGTTCCTTTTCTGTGACTAAATTCATGATGTGAGAAATATAAGTTTAGGTATACGCAAACAAAATAAAATATTTGTGTGAAGTACGGAACAATCGTGCAGTTGGTTTTAAATGAAATATATAACTACTAGCTGTTTGTCGCGGGTCCGTAAACTTTCATCATGTTATTTACTGATGTTATGAGTATTATATATGTCGGAAATGGCGGTATTGTGGCAACACCGGAACGCCAGCGCCATCTAGTGGCGTTCGATGAAATTAGGGTTGTACCAGTTTAATGGCCGACACCTCAATCTATCGTTGACGGTCGGCCGAAGCAGACGACTCTTAAATCATCCCGCGTTCTTAGTGCTACGTTACTTGCCTACTTAATTTAGTTTGAATAATTCAGTGATTGTAAGTTTAATTCGGCAATATACTGTGTGTTAAAATCAAGTCTGCAATTTATTCTCGTGCTAACATTCCCTATCAGAGTCCACAGTAGGTTATCCTGATACGATGAGCGAAAAAGAACCACCCCCTCCGTCATATATGTTACTACAGTTCATAAATTATCTGTGTGCAAAAATTCAACAAAATGCGATCTTTATTGTTTGCGTAAAAAGGTGACAAATACATCCTGAGTTTAAAACCATCCGACGACCCGCGTGGCGGAGCGGTTACCATACCGGTCTGACGCGCAATAGTTCCCGGGTTCGATTCCCGGCCAGACAGGTATCTGAATGATGAGTTTTGATTCGTGTTCTGGGTCTGGGTACTTGTGTATTCGTCTTATGTGTATCCATGGTATCCACGACACAGGAGAAAATCCTAGTGTGGGGCTATGAGTGTAGAATGCGAGAGTGCGTGGGTGTAAAAAAAAAAGAAATAAAAATAGATTGGTACATCTATACCTTCTCACTAAAACAGAAGAACTACTTAACGCTTGAAATAGGTGTGGCAGTGATAGCCTTAATGGTTGAAACTTGCCCGCTCAATCGGGACGTCCGAGATTCAAACCCAGGCACGCAGCACTGATTTATGTGCGTATTAGAAATTAATTTTCACTGCTTTTCGGTGAAGGAAAATATCGTGAGGAAACCTACTCACCCGAGAGTTCTTAAAAAAAAAAGTTCTCGGTGGTGTGTGAAGTCCACCAATTCGCACTTGGCCAGCGCGGTGGACTATGGCCTAACTCTCTCATTCTGAGAGAGGACCCGTGCCCAGCAGTGGGCCAATAATGTGTTGATGAGATGAGTGATACATCATTAGGATAAGGGACAAATTAGTTCTAGCAATTTTTATACATAGTTAAGTCAAAATCAGCGAGTCGCTATTAATGCAATGGACAGGAATTAAAACGTTACATTAACTGTGTACTATAATTCGAAAATGTAAGAAAGATGAAAGTGTACATAATTACTTATGTAGATCAGGTATGAGCAACCTTTGCAAGTTGCGGGTCAGAAAGGGATTTAACGATGTCGCGTAATAAGGGTCGGACCGTCCCTATTTTGCCGCTCAATATATAGGACGATAACAATGTATAATCAAAAATACTGTCCTATTTTATAAAAAATTGGAACATTTCATGAGCCAAATCAAAAAGCGAGTTAGGTCATAACTTTCTTTGTACTTGAAGTAGGTAACGAGCAAACAATTCAACTGATGTAACTGATGTAAGTGGTCATAGCCGCCCATGGATTGTAAGTATCTTTATACAGAACAGGGGTTCTATCTAAGAGCAGAAAGAGTAGTAACGCACATATGATAGTTGTTAATCCAGAGCATTAAGATGATAGCCTCATATTTCGTATCAGGGGGTAAGCACTCCCTTCCGCTTTAACATAATAAATGCTTCAAATACATGTGGCAGTAGTTCCTTCCCGAACCACAATCCTTTTACCACCTTACAAATAGTCCAGCAGCTGTTCAGTCCAGTCCAGTCATGATGATTTAGTGTAAATCACTATATAGTATAAAACAAAGTCGCTTTTCGCTATCTGTCCCTATGTATGCTTAGATATTTAAAACTACGCTACGGATTTTAATGCAGTTTTTTTAATAGATATAATGATTCAATAGGAAGGTTTTTATGTATAATACATGTATAATTTAGTAGAGAAACACTATTAACTTTAGATTTTTGACTTTTAGACGGAATGAAGTTCGCTGGGTCAACTAGTAATCTATACTAATATTATAAAGCTGAAGAGTTTGTTTGTTTGTTTGCGCGCTAATCTCAGGAACTACTGGTTCGAATTGAAAAGCTCTTCTTATGTTGAATAAATCATTTATCAAGGAAGGCTTTAGGCTATATATATATATATATATATATATATATATATATATATATATATATATTTATAAACGCGTGTGAAACCGCGGGAACTGCTAGTTCATAATATATTTAATGTTTTTTTTTTCACCAGTGGGGTGCTCAAGAGGTATTCATCCATCACGTGCTGTCGTAGCAGTATCCCGTTTCCTCCGTGCTTAACGCTCGCCACCTGAACTGAAGGTATGTGTGCATGGCTCAATGTTGTTTTAACGATATTTCTTGTTTAGATTTTTGACTGGCTCTTATCTGAGCAGAGACTGCGATGACTGCGAGACTGAAAAATCCGATACGACTATCGGATTTTTATAAGCTTATTTACATTTCTACTCAAGTTATTACTATCTAAGTATTTGTTTTGTTACATTTTCTGTTGTTAGTAAGTTTATAAAACACGCTACTCACCTTACTATTCTTATCACAGTCGTGAGCTACACTGAATAGAAAGGAATGACACAGTTGATATTGGCAAATCCGCGCGGTTCCAGTTTCCTTATAACTCGCCCGCGATAAAACTCCGGCTGTGTTATTGAGATGCCAGTATACTTTATTTAACGACATAATACACTATTGGTTCTATGTATAAATAATTATTGTAGAAAAATTAAAGCCACGAAATATACTTTATAATATGCACTTCTTTGGCAGGTTCGTGTACTTACTTAGTCGTATGTGTGATTTCAAAGTTTTTTAAGAACCACGTCAAAACGTAAAATGAGTATCTACTAATCTTATTTCTAATTTATATTATAAACTAGCTGCGTGCGTTGCTACGCCATTAGAAAAAAAAAAACAAATCTTCGCGAGCTCATGAATAACGACTTTGCTAAAGATTATCACATGATCAAATGAATAGTTAACGATTCTATAGAGGATATACAGACAAACATTTCTTTTTTATAAAGAAGAAAGAGAAGAAGATATGAAAGTCTTTGGGTATTTACATATACATATGTGTTTGTTATTCTTTCACTTCAAAACTACAGATATCATTTCACTGAAATGTGGCACACAGTTTATGACCTATATTGGGGTACAACCCATTATTGTCCCACTGCTGGGCACGGGTCTTCTCTCAGAATGAAAAAGTTTTAGGCCATAGCCCACCGTGCTGGCCAATTTCGAATTGGTGGACTTCACACACCTCCGAGAACATTTTTAAAGAGCTTTCGGGTGTGTAGGTTTTCTTACGATGTTTTACTTCACCGAAAAGCAGTGATAATTAATTTCTATTACGCTCATAAATCAGTGGTGCGTGCCTGAGTTTGAATCTCGGACTTCCCGATTGAGAGAGCAAGTTTCAACCATTAGGCTATCACAGCGTTGACCTAGATTTACACATAGAATACAAACTACCAACGTAAATTGGATCAAACCAAGTGAAACCGCGCGGACACCTTAGTATTATCATATTTTTGCAAACATAAAGCTGACTTTAATAACCAAAACGTAACTAATAATTGAGTAGCCGAAGCCATTTGGAAGTATCAGTTAAACAAACTTTTCAATCTCGTAAAGCCGTAAAACAGGAAGGCCCACTCCACCGGGACCGAAAACGGAATATTTTATGCATGTGAAACCAACATCCGATATTTTCATACGGGAGTTCGGAAACTTGAGGGACTTATTCACTAGTTTCGATTCGCATTTTGGGAAATTTTATTCGGTCTGAGGAATAATGGATGCTTTGATATATCGTCGCTTAAGTTCTAACACCGCGTAACTCAAAAATGCCCATTTTGTTTCTAATGAAATAATGGTATCTCAAAAAAATATAGGAACATGTGACATTTTCATAACAAATATTATTTTAATATGAGTATATTAATGTTTTTAACGCAATATACTATTTGGTAGTTGTAGAATGTAGTCCACCAATTCGCACTTGGCCAGCGCGGTGGACTATGGCCTAATACTCTTTCATTCTGAGGGAAGACCCGTGTCCAGCAGTGGGACAATAATGGGTTGACGACGACAGTTGAAGAATTAAAAATAACTATTTGAAACAGACGGTTATCATACCGGTCTGACGCACTATGGGTCCCAGGTTCGATTCCCGGCCAGACAGGTATCTGAATGATTTTAGATGAGTTTAGATTCATGTTCTGGTCTGGGTGTTTGTGTATGCGTCTTGTGTGTGTCCATGGTACCCACGACACAGGAGAAAATACTAGTGTGGGGCTATGAGTGTACGAAGCGTGTTTTTAAGCGTGCTTTTGTTGTTTAATAATCTTGAAATACTGTCCACCAATTCGCACTTGGCCAGCGCGGTGGACTATGGCCTAAACTCTCTCATTCTGAGAGAAGACCCGTGCCCAGCAGTGGGACAATAATGGGTTGACGAGAATCTTGAAATACAACAACACATTTGTTTTGAAAGCTGGTAGAACGAGGACCTATGGTTTGAGTGGTAGAGTATCAGTGCTACACCTTTTTCTTGCGTCAAACAGTTCTAAAATTTCAATACTCAATACTTTATTGCATACATACACAGTGAATGTTATAATTTGGTGGTCAATATTATTTAGTCACACATAGTATGAATCCTGTTAGAGTATAGAAATTTAATAGGAGCTCACCGATCTTTTTTTATAAATAGTTGATTGATTTATTTTTTCGAAGTACTCCTTTAAATCGTAGAAACAGTCTTTTATAAGATACTGTTCTAAAGTTGGCAAAAAGATTGTGTCATTTTTTACGCGTCTATTTCAGTGGAAAGGTGTAGCTGCCGGCTCACGTTCATCTGAGGCGACCATCTTAGTCCTCGGGAGGAGTGCCGCATCTGTTATTGACTTTGAATGAAAACCCTTATCTATATTAAACTGTATAGCCAGGTGGCAGAACTAGTTGGATCGGGCAGGTATCACCACCACATCTTTTCTATCGTGAAGCATTTCTTGCGTTTCTATAGAAAGGGGTGGTTGCCGGCACACTTTCATAAAGAGACCGTCTTAGTTATCGGGAGCAGCAACGCATCTGTGATGGACTACAGATAGAACCTATGTTATATATGAAATTGCTTACAGATGTCCATGGGCAGCAGTGACCACTTACCATCAGAGGATCTGGATGGAGGTGGACTGCACGATCGTTTGCTACTTCAATCAGATAAAAGGATAATAATAGATGTCTGGGTGACAGTCGCCTGTTAAATATGCTAATACTTTAATTTTATTTAAAAATACTGTATTCTAGAGACAAACCTTTCGGAATGTGGTAGAGCTTCATCACCGGTTTCTACTACAGTACTACCTTGAGGACTAAGCTGAAATGGCTCAGATAAGTGTGTCTGTCTTGTTGCACCGTTTAGACCAGAACACAACAGCGTTTAAACTGCAGTTATTAGGTAAAAATAGGTGTGTCCCTGTAGTTCCGGGATCAGAATAGGTAGGCCTGGGGATTCGGTAGCCTCTGCCTGTCATAAGAGGCGACTAAAAGGGGTTTCTGGGGTTGCGGGCGGTAAGAGTGGGAGCTCGGACCGTCCAGCCAAGTGACCCCGTGAAGGACGATGGCATGTGTGGCTGCATGCCGTTTATAAACATCGAGAGACACGGTGAGCATCAATCGGTCACCGGGGAAGGGCCCAAAAGGGGCATTGCGCTCGGAGGACTTCGGTTGAGGTCGTTTTGAGATCCCAGAATACTCTTTATAGCGCTGAGGACGGCCACCGCGGGTTTTAATGAGTAGCGTGGTAAAAATCCCCCATAACCCAGCGTTGCTCCCACGGCGTTTCAAGGTTTCCCCCTCGAAAACAAAAAAAAAGGTAGAAATAGGTGTAACTTGAACCACTATATTACGTTCTACGGCGTTCAAAAAATTTACCTTTTTTACACTTGATAGTATAGTGGCACACCCATTATTAACTTAAATTATTATGGACTTTAACTTTAACTAAAAGATGGTACTTTGATATTACCGTTAATCGACTTTTATTCGATTGAAACAGCAAAGGAGCAGGAAATCAACCTGATGGTAAGTGGTAGCTGTCGCCCACAGACATCTTTGAGCAACTTCATACAGAACAGAGCTACAATTTTAAGTCAATGGTAAAAGCGTTGCTACATTCGAGGACCAAAGTGGTCGCCTCATGTGGAAGTGATCCGGCAAGCACAAAATTTCACGATTTTATGACCATTATTTATATCATTTACCGTGCTCTCCAATCCCATTAAGAAACCAATACGTGTTTGCTTCGATAAGACTCAAGCATTCACCTTAAGTCTCCATAAAAATAAAATTACTTTCCACTTACCCGATAACAGGAGCTCACAAAGGAATGATTCGGCGCCGGATCAAAGGCGCTCTTCCCATTCGAATTGTGTAAAAGAAATCGGAAGGGCTCGAATATTATTATTACGAGCGTACCCGTGACTTCGTAGTAAAAATTTTCGGATGCCTTAACTTCCCGAAGTTGTGCCACAATATCTCTTATGTAAATTACTTTGACACGTAAGGATTCGGAAATATCACAATGTTTCATGATATTAAGAGTTGTGATCTTGGAATAAGTAGTGAGCGCGTTTAATCTTACAGAATTAAGTAATAATGTTCATGATCGACAGTTGCATGGGTGACTGTGAGTTTCATCCGCACGAACTAGACTCGTGCCTTTCCTCCACGGTTCGGTTTTCACGCTCCGTATTACCATGGATTTACATGATGTGGAAAGAACTTCCTCCTGAGATATTTTTGAAACGCTTTATTTAATTATTTATGTAATTTTTGAAACACCTTAAGCTCAGGGTTTCAAGGGTAAACTTAATGCCTAATGGCATTAAGTTTACCTGGGCCTGGGCGATAGCGATAATTTGTGGTAGGTATACCTATAAAAAGTAAGTATAATCTATTAATTGGTAAAATAATCATACAATATTAATATATACTTATACTAGCTGTCCCGACAAACGTTGTTTTGCCATATAAAAAAAAATGTTAAAGGTGGACAACCCATAAGGGGTATGAAAAATAGATGTTGGCCGATTCTCAGACTACTGAATAAGCATATAAAATTTGGTAAAAATCGGTCAAGCCGTTTCGGAGGAGTATGGCAACAAAAACTGTGACACGAGAATTTTATATATTAGATAATTATATAGTTAATATAATAATATAATAATAATATGATATAATATGAGGCAAGCGACAAGAAGCGGAAATATGTTATCAATGTAATGTTATATCAAGGGTCATGTATGTATATAATTATGTACGTACGAGAAATATTGCCTTCAATTGGATGATTATCTTCAGATTGAGAACCCCTGTTCCATATCACATTACTTATCACAAGGTATACTATATTTACGTTTGCTACTTCAATATTATATAGAGAAGAAAAAGACATTATTTGAAGTCATGTAATATTTTTTATTAAGCTATGCTGTTCACTGCTGGGCAAAGGTATCCCCCGTATGCCTCCACTGCTTTCTATCTTTTGCCAGGGCCTGCCAGTCTTTTGAAAACTTGACCAGATCGTCACACCATTTTTTCTTAGGCCTTCTTCTTCGGCGATAACCGTTTTCAGGTACCCAAAAACTATTATATCTTTCTTTTATAATTTTATTATGCAGACATATGTCAGTTACGATGATATTGAAGATATATCAGACGCTGCCCGGAATAAATATAAAAAGCTGGTAGTTTCAAAGGGCAACGCTATTGAATATTAGACTACGACGCTCCGTGGAATATATTAGGGTCATCACGGTAAGTTTAGGGCTCGCCAACTATGTTTTATTGATATTTAGATAAAAGATTTCATATTTATAAAGAACATCTTACAACAAAATTACCACCTCATATCACTGTGTATTGATATAAGTATGAGATTCTTAATTGTAGAGAGACATATTATGAAATCCGCACATCCACCAATTCGCACTTGGCCAGCCTGGTGGCCTATGGCCTAAACTCTCTCATTCTGAGAGAGAACCATGCCCAGCAGTGGGACAATAATGGGTTGACGAGAGATATTCCGAAATGGACCAGTTTCCAGTACATTTACAGTATACTAAACTTCTTATAACAGATCTCGTCAATCCTTTATTGTCCCACTGCTGGGCACGGGTCTTCTCTCAGAATGAGAGAGTTTAACAGACAGATACAAACAGATACAACGCGTATATCTCTTATTTTTTCTACTTAATTTGGTATGTAATACCACTGGTGTTAATTTGACAAAGTTAAGAATTGCGTAAATTTGTAAGTCGGTTACAAAAACAGACTTAGGGCCGGCGCACATATGACGGAGCGCAGCGCAGCGCAGCGCAGCGCAGCGCAGCGCAGCGCAGCGCATGCCCGCGAAATTTTCTTAACGAATCACACACTAGCCGAAATTCGCGCTAATTACTGGGAGAATGCGCGCGGATGCGCGCGAATGCGCGCGGATGCGCGAGCATGCGCTTCCATGCTCCTCAGAAATAAATTGCTGTTATTTAATTTTGGATATTATTTCTAAAGGGACAATGACGATAATAGTTTGACGGCAAAAAATGCGCTGCGCTGCGCTTCGTCATATGAGTGCCGGCCCTTACTCTTGAACTAATACGATACTAGCCAGCCGTCGCATCGGTCGAAATTCGACCGTAATTTAAATTAAAAAATAAACTTCATATTGTCCAAAGTAGCACCAATATTTTTCTAATTTAAATAAATTGTAATAATTTTCAAGTTATTTTGAACGCACCCGTTAAAGAAAAATAGAGGTTTATTAATTAAGCTGCATTTAAGAGCAAATAGCGGGTACTTTAACAAAGATATCTGACATTTTTGACGTTATGTGTTTTCATAGTAAGACATTAAATGTTCTGTTTCGTTTATTATGTATGTGTTTGTGTCAAATGCAAGGTAGTGAATGTAATGTGTTTTAGTTGACTTTATGTACTTATGTTTAATGCATTGTTTGAAAACAATAGCATTGCGCAATCCTTCTCTACATCAACAATAACTGTGCGTAATTTCATACTCCTCCGTCTGCGGCAAGTATCTTAAAAACGAATCACAAGTTTTTGCTTCACGTATTAATATATAGTTATGATATTACTAGACAGTGCCTTTGAAATATCTCCGAGGTCCGAGGAATTAGCTAATTCGACTCGACAACCCATTATTGTCCCACTGCTGGGCACGGGTCTTCTCTCAGAATGAGAGAGTTTAGGCCATAGTCCACCGCGCTGGCCAAGTGCGAATTGGTGGACTTCACACACCTCCGAGAACTTTTTTTTCCTTTCCTTCACCGAAAAGCAGTGATAATTAATTTCTAATACGCACATAAATCAGTGGTGCGTGCCTGGGTTTGAACCTCGGACCTCCCAATCGAGAGGGCAAGTTTCAACCATTAGGCTATCACTGCTCTATAAAGGTTATACCTTTGAAATATGAAAATAAATAATATATCGTTAAAATATGAAAAGGTATATTATTTAAATAATATAACGAGCCAGGTAATAGATAGCGCGGTGGATCTTGATTAATGACGTATTTCTTAATCGATCTGTAGAGCTTTTAACGGAGACTCATTTAAATAAGTGCGATTGGAGAGCGCTGAGTTATCGCCTGACTCTGCAATTCCAACTAAATTTATTGTCACTGCTTTTTCTATCTAGTACGTACCTTTGACTATTTTAAATCTTTGCTATATTCTTTATCATTTACGATTTTTATGTGCCTATATAACAGAGTTTACGTCCATTCATATCATAGCGAAAGAAAGAAAGAAATATTTATTTCGTCAAAATTCACTACAACAGGTTTGTTTATATGGTACTAATTATTAATTTTATTTCTACAAGTTTGAGGTTGAAGCGAGAACTAGACGAAAACAGAGTGGCACTCGACATAAGCGGATCTCGGATCAGTGTGTGCATTGGCACCTTTAACAAGTTTCGTCTGTTAAAATGGTAATTTCAAAACTTATCTCATGATGTCCTGCCATTAACTTGCTTGCTTTATGCTATATTTACAGTAAATTTAATGTAATGATTTTTGAAAAATGAATGTAAAACATTTAATACGTGTCGGGTATTTACAACAGCGGTTTTAATTTTTTTTCTGATAATTTAACTCAGTCCCATGGATCGTGGTCATGGCAAAACGACCAGTTTTAAACTAAACCAATTCCATGTCATTATTAGTCTTTTTATTCTCTCGAGGGTTAAACCTTCAAAAGTTACCCGACGCCGTAGAAGCGACGCAGGGTTATGTGGGATTTTTACCGCACTAAAACCTCCCCGGTGGCCGTCCACGGCGCTACAAAGAGGACTCCGGGATCTCCAAAGGAACGCAACCAGAGTCCTCTGAGCGCGTTGCCCCATCGGGCTCCTCACAGATGGGCGACTAGGCCCACACATACAGCCGTCCTTCGCAAGGTCGCCTGACCGAACTGTTCGAGTTCCCACTGTTATCGCCCGCAACCCCGGAAGCCCCTTTTAGTCGCCTCTTACGACAGGCAGGAGATACCGTAGTCCTATTCTAATCCCGAAACTACCGGGACGATGAGAATATTAGTCTATGATCATATACCTAATGTCAGACAGAGAATCCTGTTTTCTTAGAAAATTAAAGCTCAAGTAATAGAAACCAGTACGGCTAAGCAATTGAATAATTAATTATGCTCTCCATACTCGTAAACCCAGATTAGCATATCCTACGAGTAACATAAACACACTTAAACATGATTAAAGTAATACCCAGACCCAAAGCAGGCTCGAAATTCATTACTAGATGTCCATAATATCTGTTTGGCCACGGATCAAACCCGGAACCTTTAAAAGTAAAAGCAACGTTTACTTACAAGGTTTACTACGAACTGAGAGTAAAATATAGCAGAAAATGTAATATACTTAAAAATGAAAAGTTAATTTTACCTGACTGAAGTAGCAAACGAGCATGCAGACCACATGATGGTAAGTGGTCACTGCCGCCCATGGACATCTGTAATCAACTTCATACAGAACATGGGTTTTATCTGAAGTCAATCACAGATGCGTTGCTACTCCCGAGGATTATGATGGTCGCCTCATATAAAAGAGTGCCGGCAACCACACCCCATCGAAACGCAAGAAATATTTCACGCTAGAAATAGGTTTGGCGGTGATACTTCCCCTACACTGGTCGAACTACACTCTACCACCTTCGGTACTAAAGTACTTAAAAGTGAGTTTTTAATCTAAAGAATGCACTGATTTATTAATAACTAGCTTATTTTAGTATCCCCGTCCGCTTTGATCATGTATACTGGGGTAGAGAGTATTCCATCTATTAATCCAGTTCATTAACTATCTGTTTGTTTGTCAGATTTAAATGAAATGCGATCTGTAATTTTTGCGTGAAAAGGTTATAATCTCACAATCTCATGCAACACTCTGCTCACACCTTTGGAATTTGTAATGTAATGTAGACTATTATATTTTGCCAGGTTGCTGTATATTTCTGTATGGTTATAGAGTCAATTTTAAGATTTAATTGTTGTTTAACGAAGTGACTTCGCACTTGGTCAGCGTGGTGGACGATGGCCTAAAAACTCTCTTATTCCGAGAGAAGACGCGTGCCCAGCAGTAGAACAATAATGGGTTGACGAGATTATTGTTTATAATTGATATCAAAAATATTGCATACCAAAAAAGGAACAAGATAAAACAGGAATTCAATGAAAAGAACTACGAATAAAATAGTATCTGTACCCAACTTTACCAAATCTAGACCTATTTAAATAAGTACAGTTAGGAAACTGCGATATTCTACGTTATTACCTGGACGATATTTATCGGTGGCATTTATCTTCTTTTTTTCGTCCTATCCACTACTTCGGTTTGTTGTTTGTTACACCTTTCTTTAAGGGTTCTTTATTCTAAAAGGGTTTCTTTTATTCAAGGAACATTACAACTGGATATCCATTTGTTCGATTATATAAAGGATTTAGTGAACACTGGTGAATTAAACTGTAATTTCTTTCATTGAAATGTAAGAAATGAAGAAGTCATACGATATGTTATCTTAGTTTTTTTTTTATCCGACTGAAGTAGCAAACGAACATCCATTTTGTCTCTGATTGTATGCCTCAAATTGCAGCATGTTCGCGACGTTAACGTTGCGTTCAATGCAATCGCAACGTCAACGTCGCGTCTGCGCAGCGTCGCCGCTCTACAGACGTTAGACAAACGCCAACGCTCGTAAAACGACAGTGGCATAGCGACCTAATTAGCTAAGCTGCATTTAAAAGCAATAGCGGGTATTTTGACAAAGACATTTGAAATTTTTGACGTTATATGTTTTCATAGTAAGACGTTGAATGTTCTATTTCGTTTATTATGTGTTTGTGTCAAATGCGCGGTATTGTGTGTTTTTAGTTGATTTTATGTATGTTATATGCATTACTTGAAAAAAATTTAGCATTGCGTAATCCTCCTCTACATCAACTGTAACCGTGCTTTCATACTTCTCCGTCTAAGGCAAGTGTCTTAAAAACGAATCATAAGTTTTTGCTTCACCTATTAATATAGATATTTTCGTATTTACAAATTTAATAGGATACTTGTATTTTATATTTCATCTCCTTAAACAAAAAAAGGGAGAAACAATCATCGATGAATATTAATTATCACTAAACAATTACCGCAGAGTTGACAATAAAATTCACTCGTTTTAATACTTGGAAGTAAGCGAGAAGCTATAAGACATACTTCATACTTTTTGTTATAAATGTACTGTTATGGTGAGTGACATCCTCGGAACTATATCTTAAATATTCACTTATCATAAAACGCAAATATTGCTACATAAATTCGTCCCGAGACATTCTTATCTCATTCGACCTCGCGTCTCGCTACACGTCGAGGGTCGAACAAACTCCTCCAATTGCCACCTAGCCTACCCAAATTCATTCGTCACAAAGGTTCCTGATGATGGCTCGCAAATTAATTTATAACAAAGATAGCGTGACCCGCAGTGACGGAGATTAAATTGGTGGTGACAGCAAACGAAACCATTATTAAATTTATACGGTACGAAACCGTTATTAATTATTCGTTAATACTAGGAATTAAGTAATTTCGGTATAAATTTTCGTTTAAGGCAACTTGCTGTCAGGTGGATTGTGTACCTGCTAATGTAATAAAATATATTATGACAATTACAAACAAGATATTATTATGAAAGCAAAAATCCGAATTTTAAAAATTAATTTTAAAATCCCAACTAATTTGCACTTGGCCAGCGCGGTGGACTGTGGCCTAAAACTCTCTCATTTTAAGAGAAGACCCGTGTCCAGCAGTGGGACAACAATGGATTGACCACAATTTTACACTAAAGAATTATAAAAAAAAAAAGTTTTTTTTTATTTCTTCTACGGAAATTGATTTCTTACCTTTACCTATAAGCATAGATCAATAAAAAAAAAAAACCATGTTAATACATAACTAAGAAAATATTACACTTGGTTTTTCTTTTTTTTATTAAATTTATGTTGTATATGATTAAATTTTTTCATTTCTTAAGTTTTATAATCTTAAGACTTTTTTATAGTAAAATGACCCAAAAAGTTATGAAGCGCTCGTTTTAGAGCCTTTTTTCACCGATATGATTTGAAACTAATATTATCGCGGAATTGACACATTTTTCATACTTAACGGGTACTCTGAAACGGTATTCTGAAAGGTAGAAGCTATTTATAGGATTTTTTTATTTTTAATCTCGTTTTTTTTATTTTTTACTAAATTGAATATGGCGTTTGGAATTTTCTTTTCCGTTAGTGGTCGTTTTTTTAAAACTTTCTAAACTTTATTCCGAATCAAATAACACCTCAATCATATTTTTCTGAGACTTCAAGACTATGTTTGGGTTGTAGAGCGATGCAAAAAAGAGACAGACAGATACAATCATGTAACCTCCTTCTATCGAAGTCGGATAAAATTAAGGATCAATTTCCGTCCAATTTCGAATCATTGAGTGGCCACTTAACGTAAGGAAGCTAGCGTTTTTTTTACTACTTCATACAAAAAAGATGTGCGTGTTAAAAAATATGATTACAGTTTTATGGTGAATTAGCTGAACTCCTATGTAGCGATTGTCCCGTGAGAATGACATATTTTTCTAAGTAGCCTATATGTTAATCCAGAGTATCAGCTAATGTCCTACGAATTTTTATGAAAATCGCTCCAGCCATTTAGACGTGAAGAATTAACAAACATACACTGAGTGTGTATGTTTGTTAATTCTTCACGTCTAAATGACTTCACCTTTTTCATATTGGTAAGATGATACAAACAAATAAAACTTTGAGGTGTGTAGAATTTCTACACAGCTCAGAGTTCCCTTAAAAAAACCAAAGGTGTGTAAAGTTTATTAATTCGCACTTGACACCGCAGTGGATTGTGGTTTAAAACTATCTCATTCTAATAAGTATTTGTGTCCAGCCGGGATAATGGGTTGACGAAAATATGTAAGAAGGATTATTAAATACAGACTTTTGACAGTATTAAAATCAACCTATCACAATACTCTAACACACAAACTGGAATATGCGCAAAAAGAGCTGAAGATTTGTTAATTAAATGAAGTCAGCAAAATTATGGCTGTGGCACCCGCAGAGAGACTCATTTATATCAATTTATAAACGCCGCCATTATGAAAATCATAATGCAATTAATCTGTTCGTGTTTATTTCGTCCTCCAGGACTATTTCGGAGTTTCTGAGTTATCTAGGGACGTGCTGAATTTAATGTGTTCCAAACAAAAAGAAAGTATTTCTAGATGTTCGGGAAACTGCTAAATAAGTAACAAGGCTTGATTGACCTTCATTACTCTCACGTGTGACTAAAGGTGACTCGGCCAATAGTACTTTTTTGTCTAACTGAAGTAGCAAACGAGCATGCAGTCCACCTGATGGTAAGTGATCACTGCCGCCCATGGACATCTGTAATCAACATCATACAGAGCATGGGTTCCATCTGAAGTCCGAGGACTATGATGGTCGCCTCATGTGAAAGTGTGCCGGCAACCACACCCTTCGAAACGCAAGAAATGCTTCACGCTAGAAGTAAGATTTTGGTAGTACTTCTGCGGTTAAACTACACTTGTTCTACCACCCAAGTGTAAAGCGCTGTTGTGTATCCGTTTAGTAAGACCTCATCTAGGATTTTAGGCAGGCAGACTAGGCAATAACTGCTTAGTATCAGATAATCCTTATACTAATTTGCTATTCATGAGAAAAATACACAACACAATTCTCCAATATTTTTACAATATTAATTAAGTTGCTAATCTCAGCCGATTTTCCTTGCCGCCATGCTTAATTTCCGTTCACGTGAGACTACGTTATCGTGTGATTAATAAGTAGAACCTGCTCAGTCATAATTAGCTTTCAAATTACAGAAACCGCTCAAATTAATGGATTTAATGATTACAATTATCGTTGTAAATTACAACGGAATCGGGGTGTAATTTGACTTAATTTATGTTATACATTTTTGATAGTGTAACTTTGATGAAAAATTTTAGGTCTTTTACAAAGGTATTATTTTCTTAGTAACTTAGTAATTGCTAGGGTAGGGTTGCTGACTATGACGATATTAGTCCTCAGTAGTAGCAATGCATTTGTGATTGACTTCAGATAGAACCCCTGCTTTAAATTAAGTCACTTACAGATTTCCATGAGCGGTAACAACCATTTAACATGAGGTGGACTATATTCATGTTAACTACGTCAGTAGGATTGTATAGGTATGACTGTGTTTTTTTTTGTCGAGCAGAAAACCTTTAAACAGTACCCTATGTCGTGAGAGCGATCCAGGTTTATGTAGAATTCTTAACGCACTAAAACCCCTCGGTGGCAGTCCTCGGCGTAACAAAGAGGATTCCGGGATCTCAAAAGGAACGCAACCGGAGTCAACTAAGCGCGTTGCTCCATCGGGCTCCTCCCAGGTGAGCGGCTGGGCCCACTGTTCCGTTTGGTCTTTACAACGGCATGCGACCACGTATATCACTGTTCTCCTGGAATCGCCTGGTTGGACGGTCCAAGCTTCCACTCTTGCCGCCCGCAACCCCTGAATCCCCCTTTTAGTTGTCTCTTACGACATGCAGGGGATACCGTAGCCCTATTTTGATCCCAGGACGGTAACGGTGGTACCACAAAATCGTCACCACCTCTAAAATGTAACACGTCAGTACAACTTAACATAGAAATTCAAGTAACATAATTTTCTCACAGTAAGATAAAGAAAACCGTAATATGAAATTAGCATTTTATGGAAATATCAAGATTGTGTCCGTATTTTGAGGAGTTATCGCGCGGTTATCAAAGCGATGTAAAATGCATGTTTGTCCTTTTTACCACATTATAATTACCACATGTTGATTCGCTAGACAAAAGATTATTACGAGCACTTACAATTCTCTATTTTATTTGGTGCCAACCCTTTATTGTCCCACTGCCGGGCACGGGTTTTCTCACAGAATAATTTTTAGGCCATAGTCCACCACGCTGGCCAAGTGCGAATTGGTGGACTTCACACACCTCCGAGAATTTATTTTTTATTTAAGGAGAACTCTCGGATATGTAGGTTTCTTCACGATGTGTTCCTTCACCGAAAAGCAGTGATCATTAATTTCTAACACGCACATAACTTAGAAAAATCAGTGGTGCGTCCCTGGGTTTGAACCTCAGACCTCCCAATCGAGAGGGCAAGTTTCAACCAATAGGCTATCACTGCTCTATTTAATTTAGCTTTCCAATATTTGTAATGGGTCCCATTTTTAAATGCACACAATAACGCTACACTTTAACTCTTTCTACACTTATTACTCCACTACGATTTGTGTCTGTGTCGTGAGTGCTATAGACATACACATAGATAAATACACAATCACCTAAACCCAGAAGAGTAATCTAAATTCATCATTCAGAAATCTGTCTGGCTGGGAATACAACCCGGAGCCCATTACGAGGCAATCGGTATAGTGACTGTTTTGCCACGGCGTTCGTCAAATTCAATCCCGTTCATTCTTAAAATTAATTTCACCTGATCTACAGAACACAAGACTAACAGAGAATTCTCTTGAAGATATATATCTTGCAACAACCTTGTTAAATTGCCCAGCTAAGGAACGTCATGTTAGGTCGAGCACCGACGCCAGGAATTTCCATAAAGAAGTATTAGATGCTGCATGTAGTGGACGTGACGCACCAGTAGGAATTTAGTGGCGCCGGGGCGGACGACATAATAAATTCTGTATGTTAGAATTTGCATGCAATTTTAATATACATTCTTACTATCCTAAGAGCTTTGCGTCTTTTAACCGACTTCAAAACATAGCTTCTATGTTCGGCTTTATATATTTTTACCACAATTTTAACTGCATTTTAATAATTAACAGAGAAGATGGTTTTAAGTTAGCGCAAACGTGGAATCCAGTGGTTAGTTAATGTAATGTAAATCACAAAAAGTGCAAAGTGTCGTGCGTAAAGATACAGTTAGTATAATGTGTCGTGACCTAAAAAAGAAAAACGAACTAGACGTAAGGTAGATAGGTTAATCGTCAATTAGTCCTTGTCAACGGTCTCTACCCGTCACCGCAGTTTCGCCGTGACCACGGTCCATGCAACTGGGTGGAAATATCGGCAACAAGAATTTTTTAAGAATTCAAAACCGCATATCGTGAGTACCCGTGAATTATTAAAATGTATGAATTCCGCGATAATACTAGTCTAAAAACATACAATTGTTACTGCTTGATACGAAAATTGTATATTTCTAGTTGCATAATGAGTCCTGTATAACGGAAATCAACTCAATAGTTTCCCTAATAAACTTTTAAAACACGCCTTATCAAATTCTTTTTATTATCGGTTTCAAATGAACGGTTACTTTGAGCTACTTTCGTTGTCTAACATGGGTAGATCATTCTCATGCTAATGGTTGGATCTTCCATTGTGGCCTGAATATACTTTTTTTCAATCCCTGTGTTTTATTTGATTTCTAATTCCATTGATTAATGAATCTGCTTTTGCTTCGACTGTTTTTTTTATTACTACTACGCCTTTACTTAGATAAGTAGCTCACGAGTGACATTTGAAGACAGCCAGCATTTATGAGAAAAAACACTAAGAACTTTAAAATATTACTAAAGTTTAAAATAAAAAGCTCAAAAAGTTTTAGCATTTTTTTTAAATAAATTAAAAAAATACGCAATAACTTCAATCTGAATCTTGCTCTGTATGGTTTCGTACATAACAAAGATACAATATTTCATCGTACCCACATCTTTTTGGTTTTTTTTTCTTGCACACAAAACTCCTTAAAAATGTTTTATTTCTGCATGCTCACCAAGTGTTTATTTTATGCTAAATTATTTCATTAAGTGAAATGTATTTATTTTTCGATTAAATGTCTTTAACCAGAAAAAACTAATGGAACGAGAATTCGGAACTGAAGGAAGTACACTAAAATAAGGAGAGAGATACCAAAAGTGACTCATATTTAAGTTAGTGAGGAAATGTGAAGTAATTAACTTACTTGAAAAGCTTTATGACGGAGCTCGAGCATGTAAAAGTTATATTGCAGGAAATGTTAAACGTACTTACATAATTTATAAATTAACAAACCGACGCCATTCAAAGGTAATTTCAACGCCTTTTAGAAATTTTGTAGCGTGGGAACACACGTCTCTTTGAAAGACTGAATGCAAACCACTATTAAACAAAAGTTAACATATGTTTTATAATTTATATTACTCCTTTTAGATGTTCCACTAACTATATGGCTTCTCAAACGAACTAATTATTGCTCTTTTACAATTGAATAAAAAGTACTGTCTAAGGATAGGTATATCAGAATTCTATTATCTTTCCTTGTATCAGCTAATGACCATAAAAGCGCTATAAATATATTTCTAATCCTACAATTCCGTAAGTCGTACTACAATAACTACACGAACAAGAAAATGATAGAGCCTTTTATGGTTGACTGCGGAGACAACACACCTATTTCTGCCTAGGAGGATGTTGTTAGGGAGATAGTATCCGAGGGGTTCCAATTTCTTAGGAGTAGCAACGCATCTTTAATCAAATTTGGGTAAGACTGAACCCTGTCCCTGTAGTCCCGGGACCAGAATAGGGCTATGCTATGGTATCCCCTGTCTGTCGTAACAAGCGACTAAAAGGGCCGAAAGCCCCTTTTGCGGCTTTTACGGCTAGAGTTGGAACTTAAACCGTTCAGCCAAGTGACCCCGTGAAGGATGGTGGCATGTGTGGTCGCATGCCACCGTGTATCGCTCAACAGGAACGAGCCTGTAATAGGCATCGCGCTCGGAGGACTACGATTGTGTTCCGTTAGAGATCCCAGAGTCCTCCACGTAGCGCTGACGACGGCCACCGAGGGGTTTTAGTGCGGTAAGAATCCCAAATAACCCTCGTCGCTTCCACGGCCACGAGTACCGTTAGAAGGTCCCTCTCGTACAAAAAAAATCTTATCCTATATGCAGCAGCATGAGCGGCAGTGGCTACTTACCGTCAGATGGACTGAATTCATGTTTCATCCATCAGCCCTTTGAGGTCCACTGCTAGACGTAGGCCTCCCCTAAATGACGCCACTCCAACCGGTCCTATGCCCTCTGAATCCAACGTTCCCGGCTGTCTTCTTCAGGTCATCAGCCCATCTGGTGGGAGGTGACCTGTGCTCCTTTTGCCTAAACGTGGTCGCCACTCGAGGACCTTCCTTTCATGTTTACTAGTTCAATATTAAAAAAATATCTAATAAAGAACTTTATTCTCTCAAATCGTCGGTATGAAATATCCAATTAGGAACAGAAACTAACTATTACTAGCTAACCACGCACCTGTTGACCAAACGCCTCGCTTGGGACCCACAATGGATTTATACACGGTCATTACCTTTCCTGAGGGACTTTTCTAATGACCGGTATTGCTAAAGGTATTGTACTCATTACATTGTTTTTGGTTAAATATATCTGCTTACGCTAATTCCTATTGTAATGATTTGAGGACGTTGGTGCAAATCAAAAACATCAATTTAAATTCTCGCGTACTCGTTAATGGTTGCCGATGAAAATATATTAATATCTTCGTTTGTTGTGTAAAATTACGACGTAAGAGAATGACGGTCCGCGTCATTCTCTTACGTCGCGGATCGGTTACTATACCGGTCTGACGCGCAGTGGGTTCCGGGTTCAATTCCCGGCCAGACAGGTATCTGAATGATGAGTTTAAATTCATGTTCTGGGTTTGGGTGTTTGGGAATTCGACTTGTGTGTGTCCATGGTACCCCCCGACATAGGAGAAAATCCTAGTGCGGGGTCATAGCCCGAAACTAGGATTTTCTACACTCATAAGTGTAGAAAGCGTGCTAGTGTAAGATTTTTCGGCGATCGGTTAGCCTAAAGCACTTTATTCTTCAATAAAATTCAGGATTCCGTAAACACTGGTTTGTGTTGTTGTACGTTACGTACGTGTCGTGTTTGTACTGTTTCTGTTCAGGACTACCGTCTGTTTCGATTCTGCCATACTTGAACAAAAATCATCACATGCTGAAATAAACTATTGGGATAAGAAAATATTGAGTATTTTTCCTGCTAACATAGTTTCTACGTATCAAAATAGTCAAAAAGTATTCAAAAACCGCATTATTATAGGTAACATCCATGCTAATATTATAAATGTGAAAGTGTGTTTGTTTGTTCCTCTATCACGTCGTCTCATAGCTATTATATGATATGGTTTATATGCTGGGAGATAGTTAGGAGGGCGGAGAGTGACGTAGGCTACTTTTTACCGCGCTCTCTCATTCCCATGAGAATATCGATGTATTATTTTTTGATACATATTTAGCAGGTCCAGACGTTGTTAATAGATGGCGTTAATTTATATACAAGTTCTGAATCACGCTATCAAATGCTAATGTTTTTTCGACCGTGCGGGCGGAGCCGCGGGTAAGAGCTAGTATTAAAATATATTAAATCTACGATTCCACTAGTTCATACAAAATGATCTTCGTTCCAAATACTTACTGTTTTTTCGCTTAATTCGAAAGCGTCACTTTTGGAAGCAAAATTGAAAATCACTTTTTTTTTATGTGACTGAAGTAGCAAACGAGCATGCAGTCCACCCGATGGTAAGTGGCCACTGCCGCCCATGGACATCTGTAAGCAACTTCATATAGAACATGGGTTTCGTCTGAAGTCAATCACAGAAGCGTTACTACTTCCGAGGACTATGATGGTTGCCTCATGTGAAAGTGTGCCGGCAACCACACCCTTCTATCGAAACGCAAGAAATGCTTCACGCTAGAAGTAGGTGTGGCGGTGGTACTACCCCGGTTGAACTACACTGGTTCTACTACCTTTTAAGGATTCCGTAAACACCGGACCTTTTCACTTAAATAGATAGTATCCTAATTCGGCAAACATGACACAATCTTTTATCTACACCAAACGATTTTCCTCAATCATTGAAGCCCGGCAGAGAATTACATCTGTTACGGCGCTTATCTGTGCAGGATCTCTACGGGATAATTTTTGGGAGATTCGTTAAGAAACGTATTTCATTTCCAATTTCTGATTAAATATTATGACGAAAGAAAAAGAAGCGCGCCAGTCGGTTCTATGGGGTGTGATTAAGAAAGATTGTGGTTTTATAGGGGACCTGCCAGCGATACATTTACATCTATTCCTCTTTTTTGATTTTTTTATACGACTGAAGTAGCAAACGAGCATGCAGCCCACCTGATGGTAAGTGGTCACTGCCGCCTATGGACATCTGTAAGCAACTTCATATAGAACCTGGGTTTCTATCTGAAGTCAATCACAGATGCGTCGCTACTCTCGAGGACTATGATGGTCGCCTCATATCAAAGTGTGCCAGCAACCACACCCTTCCATCGAAACGCAAAATCTGCTTCACGCTAGAAATAGATGTGGCGGTGGTACTTCCTCGATCGAACTACACTTATTCTACCACCTAGTTGAAATGAAGAAAGATTGTAGTTTTAAAGGGACATGTCACCGCTACATCTATTTCAAGCGTGAAGCAGTGCTTGAGTGTCGGTGGAGAGTTGTGTTGGCCGCCTCACATTTATATGAGTAATCATAGTCCTTACACTCAATGCATCTGTTATTGTCTTCGGATATACCCGTGTTCTGTGCATGTACATGGGCGGGTGTTGGCAATTTCCGTCAGATAGACTGCATCTCGTTGCCACTTCAATTTAAAAAAAACTTGTTTTTACTTTACATATTTGTTATCAAATAAATTCATCTATAAAAACGATAAATAAATACTTGACGAATAGACGTTTCTTTTTATTTTCCTTTGGGAAACTCCAGTTAAGAAAATTCACATGTCTATGCGACATATTTACGGGGGCAAGAACTTCACGATATATATATTGCTGTGGAACCTCACCGGTTCTACTTTCTTCTTCTAAGTCGTTACGCTCTTGGCAGAGCGGGCGTGTCAAGTAGTCCTTCTTTGGATGACTGATGTAGTTTCCCTATCAACCCATTATTGGCCCACTGCTGGGCACGGGCCTTCTCTCAGAATGAGAGAGTTTAGGCCATAGCCCACCGCGCTGGCCAAGTGCGAATTGGTGGAGTAGTATAGATGTAGTTTGCCTCACGATATATCGCCATATTTCACGGTTAACAGACATCCTGGTACACTCATTCAATGGGCTTTACTACTCTACAAAGAAATTCTACATAACTACTCCTAGTAACACCTACAGGACTGTCATTTATACATACACGTTCATTCATTTTGTAAATGAGCACGGTCGAGGGATTTTCACGTTTGGATAAATGAATTCGGGGATTTTATTTAATGTTTATTTTTTGGTACTGATACTGAATATTCATGCTGTAGTATTGTTTCGTATTAATTTACTGTACATGTTGACGACCCACGTGGCGGAGCGGTTACCATACTGGTCTGACACGCAATGGGTCCCGGGTTCGATTCCCGGCCAGACAGGTATCTGAATGATGAGTTTAGATTCATGTTCTGGGTCTGGGTGTTTGTGTATTCGTCTTGTGTGTGTCCATGGCAATCACGACACAGGAGAAAAACCTAGTGTGGGGCTATGAGTGTAGAAAGCGTGTTTGTTTTTTTTTTTTTTGTAACTGTTGGATAAAGGTCTTTTATCAGATTGTGACGTTACGTAAATTAACTTTGATAGATTCCGTATTACAGTTTCTTACCCAAAGGAAAAACGGAACCCTGTTACCACGACTCCGCTGTCCATCTGCTCGTATGACCGTCTATCCGTCTGTCACCAGGCTGTATCTCATGAATCGTGATAGCTAGTCCGTTGAAATTTTCACATGTTATGTATTTCTATTGCCGCAATGGGTAAATCCCATTATCATCCCACTGCTGGGCACGGTTCTTCTCTCAGAAGTTTTAGTCCACCGCGCTGGCCAAGTGCGAATTGGTGGACGTCACACACCTCCGAGAACTTTTTTTTAAAGAACTTTCGGGTGTGTAGGTTTTCTCACGATGGTGAGCAGTTCACGCCCACCAGGGAAGAGCCCACGAGGGCAACCAGAGGGCAACACGCTGCGGACACCGGTTGCGGTCAATTGGAGTTCCCCGGGGGTGTTTTTACATATAAAAACACCCCCACATCTGGTACTTTTTTAGTTTCCCCCTCGAAAACAAAAAATAAAAGGTTTCCTCACGACATTTTCCTTCACCGAAAAGCAGTGATAATTAATTTTTAATACGCCCATAGATCAGTGGTGCGTGCCTGGGCTTGAACCTCGGGCCTCCCGATTGAGAGGGCAAGTTAAAACCATTAGGCTATCACTGCTCTGTTGCCGCTATAACAACAAATGTTTAAAATATAATAAAATAATTGTTTACGGGGGCTCCTACACAACAAACCTGATTTTTTGCCGTTTGATTATCATAGAATTTTCCATTTAGTTCTCTTTTTTAACTTTGTACTCTTCCTAACAACAATATGACCTTAAAACCGGCAGTTCTGCGCTAACTTTCTAGTGAATGCTATTTTCAAAATTCGATAAGAGAGACAAAGGCCTTTAGCTACGAGTAACTTTACTATGTTCTACGTACGATAACTCGAAAGCCATTTGTGTATATAAACGCGAAACAAACAATTCATACTGTATTACGAATACTCTTAATATTAAACAGTTCACAAGCTCGTTCCGAACTGGAAATTACATGGCTTAAGCAAATTTTACATTCCATTTCCTTCCAATTCAGATACAAAATGAACCGGGCTGTGTAATTTCGGACAAATGGATTGAGCTGTAGCCTCAATATTAGCAAATTCCCATTTGGCTGCGGCTTACACTTCCTGCACCGTGGTAACTCAAAGCTTAATGGATGAAATGTTAAAGGCATATAAGCGTAATAATTTACTCAATAATGCTTAATTTTATAACGACATAATAATCAGTTCGTAATAATTAATATTCAATTTAAATGTTTGTTTCGGTCTCATTTAAATATTTTAATAGGTAGAGGCTCCGTGGAATTTAAAATATAGTACGTATTTTAAATTAAGTAAACTTTTTATTCAGTTGATTTTTTTTAAACGAGTATGCAGTCCACCTGACGATAAGCGGTCACTGCGGCCCATGGACGTCTGTAATCAATTACATACAGAACATGGGTTCCATCTGAAGTCAATCACAGATGCATTGCTACTCCCGAGGACTATAATGGTCGCCTCATATGAACGTGTGCCGGCAACCACACCCTTCCATCGAAACGTACGAACTGCTTCACGCTAGAAATAGGTGTAGCGGTGGTACTTCCGTGGTCGAAATACACTGGTTCTACCACCTTTAAATGTTAAAATGTTTCCCATAATATGTATGCTAAGTTATGTATGCTAAGTTACTAAGTTCAACGTTTGAAGTATAAAAAGTTAAATTACGTCGCTCATCAATCATCCTTGTCTGTTTATAAACTCTTGAGCAACTTCTAAAACAATTTGTCGGCTATAAAATATAAAAATTATAAACCGTACATACATCACGCGAATCAAAACAAATAGCTAGCAATAAATTCTAAGAGCCGTAAAGTTTAATCAGATTTTTACCGCGGAATTTTTGTACAAAACCACAGGCGCTTGACTCGGAAAATTTGTAAGTCGCTTCCATAAATACGGTTAAGTATCTTTGTATAAAGGTCTCCGCACTTAATACATTTGCGGCATGATAAATGTTGTCAGTAAATTTAAATTATATTTTGTTTTGATTCAATGGTTCTTATGGGAATGAAGTAGCGTGCTTCATGTTAACTAGTCATCCAGACACGTTGAAATTTAATAAGATAGGAGTCCTGCATAGGATTTTGCATTCTCCTGCTCTTAACGCTCGCTTATAGCGAGGAGGTAGCCCGGTGTATTTTTTTCAAATTTTAAGCGTATTTCGCATTTGCAGTATTTAATGTATTTGTCGGAAATGGCGGTATTGTGGCAACACCGGAACGCCAGCGCCATCTAGTGGCGTTCGATGAAGTTAGGGTTGTACTAGTTTAATGGCCGACACCTCAGTCTATCGTTGACGGTCGGCCGAAGCAAACAACTCTAAAATCATCCCGCGTTCTTAGTGCTACGATTACTTGCCTACTTAATTTAGTTTGATTAATTCAGTGATTGTAACAAGTTTAATTCGGCAATATACTGTGTGTTAAAATCAAGTCTGCAATTTATTCTCGTGCTAACATTCCCTAACAGAGCCCACAGTAGGTTATCCTGATACGATGAGCGAAAAAGAACCACCCCCTCCGTCATATTTATAAAATCATGTTTGTATTTATTTTTAAAATTTAATCCTGACTCTTGCAGTGTAGAGCGAATGACGCTTGAGTAAATCGTGGCTCTCAGGTAATTTGGTGGTAGGTGGTAAGGTGGAATAGACTACGCGACAGCGTGTTTTTTGCTAGCGGTACTTTGACGACGATGGATGTATATTATTTAAGACTAATTATAAAACATAAAGTTTAATCAGAATTTTACCGCGGAATTTTTGTTCGCAACCACAGGCTCGTAAAATTTGTACGGTTAAGTATCTTTGTATAAAGATCTCCGCACTTAATACATTTGCGGAGCGGCATGATAAATGTTGTCAGTAAATTTAAATTATATTTTGTTTTGATTCAATGGTTCTTATGGGAATGAAGTAGCGTGCTTCACGTTAACTAGTTATCCAGAGACGTTGAAATTTAATAAGATTGGAGTCCTGCATAGGATTTTGCATTCTCCTGCTCTTAACGCTCGCTTATAGCGAGGAGCTAGCCCGGTGTATTTTTTCAAATTTTAAGCGTATTTCGCATTTGCAGTATTTAATGTATTTATAAAATCATGTTTATATTTATTTTTAAAATTTAATCCTGACCCTTGCAGTGTAGAGCGAATGACGCTTGAGTAAATCGTGGCTCTCAGGTATTGTGGTGGTAGGTGGTAAGGTTCACCCTGTAGTCGGGGAGTGGAATACGGCTACGGTATCCCCTGCCTGTCGTAAGAGGCGTCTAACAGGGGGCCTCTGGGGTTACGGACGGCTAGAGTGGGAGCTCGAACCGTCCAACAAGCAACCCCGAGAAGGACGGCGGTATGTGTGGCTGCATCTCGCCGTAAGCACCGGATGGTGAAGGGGAATGGTACACGACCCCAAGAGATGAGCCCATGAGGGACGCTGCGCTAGGGACCACCGATTCGTTCCGTTGGAGTTTCCGAGTCCCCTACTACAAGCGCTGAGGAAGGTCACCGAGGAGGTTAGTGGGTAAAAATCCCACATAGCCCGGAGTTTCTCCCAAGGCTTCGGTGTACCTTTTGAAGGTTTCCTCCCCGTAACAAAAAAAAGGTGGTAAGGTGGAATAGACTACGCGACAGCGTGTTTTTTGCTAGCGGTACTTTGACGACGATGGACTTATATTATTTAAGACTAAGACTAATACTAATACTGACTTATTCTCGCTTCTCCTTCACTTTTACTATAATAATGTGTATCTCATGTGTTATTCAGGACATACACTAAGTGTTATTTTTTTGTGAAATGCAATTTGTTATTTGTGCGCATAAGAATAATAAACACATATTCGGGTAAATCGTCACGAACTTCAACATTTATAACGTGTATTAATAAGATTTTCGTAGAATTGATATATGTACAAAAAATTGACACTTACGATATGCGGTTTTAAAATTTCTTACGTATGAGACTAAGGATAAATAGGTTAATTTAACAACAGCGCTTGTCAACAGTTTCTTGCCTCCATGATTTCCCCGTAACCACGACCATGTTACTGGGTAGAAATATCACCCGGAAGTCGCAAGTACCCATTACATATTAAAAAGGTGGTCGTGCTAAGGATATTCATTTTGTTAAAAAAAAAATTGAAAATACTATCAACTATTGAATCTTTTTTCTCTGCGGTGTTTCTTTTTGCAAGAAGTCGATAAGGGAGATGTATCCGATTCGTTCCAACTTAGCCCAAAGGAGGGACTATGCATTTGTAATGTATTTCAGATATTAGTAGTGGTGTTTCAGGATTTCAAGGCGGTAGAACCTGTGTCGTTCGACCAAGGAAGTTCCACCGCCGCACCTATTTCTAGCTTGAAGCATTTCTTGCGTTTCGATAGAATGGTGTGGTTGCCGCCATACTTTCACATGAGGCGACCATCATAGTCCTCGGGAGTAGCAACGCATCTGTGATTGAATTCAGAAGGAACCCATGTTCTGTATGTAGTTGATTACAGATGTCCTTGGGCGGCAGTGACCACTTACCACTAGGTGGACTGCATGCTCGTTTGCTACTTCAGTCAGATAAAAAATATAGGATTCTAAAACTACTCAGAATAGATCATGGATATCCATGAGCGGCAATTATCACTTTTATCTGGCGAACTGTGTGCTTATTTGGTAATTCCAAAAAAAAAGTGAAAATACACGTATTTACTTCCTTATCAGGAATTTTCGATATGAAAGGGATAGCGATTCATAAGGCCGTCTACATTGCCAATCATTTCTCGGTGCATCGAGGCCTTTGGCTCTGAATCGGCCGGCAATCACTTTATGGAGATGAGGTCTCTGTTTATGGGACAGTAATACGTATCGACTCGACTCGAGCGTTGACTCGTTTTTCGGTCGGATAGGCAAGTCGCAATGCGGGTCAGACGCAAAACGGATCTATGACGGGTTTTGCATCCAATCATTTTGATTTTGCTTGAATGTCCGAGGAATTAGCTAATTCGACTCGACAACCCATTATTGTCCCACGGGTCTTCTCTCAGAATGAGAGAGTTATACGCCATAGTCCACCGCGCCGGCCAAGTGCGAATTGGTGGACTTCATACACCTCCGAGAACTTTTTTTTTGGAACTCTTGGGTTCGTATGTAGGTTTCCTCACGATGTTTTCCTTCACCGAAAAGCAGTGATAATTAATTTCTAATACGCACATACATCAGTGGTGCATGCCTGGGTTTGAACCCGCGACCTCCCGATTGAGAGGGCAAGTTTCAACCATTAGGCTATCATTGCTGTAGCTAATTACCTATACAGTATTAGAGCTTACATCTACAGTTGAGCGTTTATTTCTTTGGAGAACAGGGATAAGTGTTACTGTCCTTATTCTTTCTTACTCACTTTAGTGGCAATTTACAACAGTAAGGAGTTTAAAAAATAGTGGAAAAAGTATAGCTTAATCGGGGAGCTGCTACAAACACATCCACGAGCTTGAAGCAGTTCTTGCATTTCGATGGAAGGGTGTGGTTGCCTACCCTCTCAGCAACGCATCTTTGATTGGTTTTGGATGGAATCCTTGTTCGATATAAACTTGCGTACTGATGTCCAAGGGCGCTCGTTTTCTTTAATAGCCAGATAAAAATGTAAACGTGTCTTGGTATAGGTAACTATTTTTTATTAACATCATAACTAGCATAAAATTATTGACTGAGTATTAAGACAGTCAACGAAACGCATAAACTGCTTTACGCTAAACATAATGTAATGGTGGGTAATAATAATGTGACTGTGGTACATAACCAATCAAAACATATTTGTTCTTCCATCTCCTATCATTGAAACGCATAGCTTGCAGCAATTGCCCGTTTTATTCATCAACGAAATCACACCTGAATTTCAATAAAAGCATTTTAAGCGAAATGATTAATCCATTTATTTGTTTTTCATTCTCTTTGTTCGCTACTGATTCCCCGTCTTTATTTAAGGCGATACGACATAAAATATATTGGAGGAACAATAAAATATCCGCTACTGGATATCAATATGTCGTATACTTTACGAGGCCGTCCGATAGCCAGATTGGTTGGAGATAGAATAGGAGAATGACTGGGCTGTTTCCACTTTATGTGACACTATTTGATGTTATAGGACGGTGGTATGAATGGTTTGATTTGTGGTATGAATTTATTTTATACGATGGTTGGAGCAAACAAGCAAGCTGTTCACCTGATGTAAGCAACTTAGTATATGGGTTCTACTTAATGTCAAGCATAGATACGTTACTACTCCCGAGAATGAAGATGATCGACGACAAAACCGCATTCCATCGAAACGTGTATATTTATGTCAGCAACTATTTCGAACTTACTATATAACGCACCCTAAAAATTTTATTTTGACTGAGGATTATAATATAATATACATGCTGACAAATTTCATGGTATCTTCTCGTCCACAATTCCTCAGTGCCTGAAGTCGAAATTGTTAGAGCAATTTGTGTTGCCAGTGATGACCTATGGCGCCGAAACGTGGTCCTTCACTAATGGCCTCATTCAAAGGCTCAGAGTCGCTCAGCGTGCTATGGAGAGAACTCGGAATTTCACTACGAGACATGATTCGCAACGTTGAAATCCGTAGACGAACGCAGGTTACCGACATAGCTCTCAAAATCAGCAAGCTGGTGGCAGTGGGCCGGCCATATTTCTCGAAGGACCGATAACCGATGGGAAAGAAAGATCCTCCAAGGACCGGTTGGAGTGGCGCCATTTAGGTGAGGCCTATATCCAGCAGTGGACATTAAAGGGCTGATGGATGGATGGATGCATGATGAAACGCATAAACTACTTCACGCTAGACATAATGTAACGGTGGGTACGAGTAATAATAACGCGTCGGCGGTACCTAACCAATTGACCCATAATCGTTCTACCTCCTCCTATATCATAAATATAGGTTGCAGTAATTGCCCGTTTTATTCATCGACGAAATCACGCTTTAAAACTTTCTACACTCATAGCTCCACACTAGGATTTTCTCCTGTGTCGTGGGTACCATGGACACACACAAGACGAATACACAAACACCCAGACACATAACATGAATCAAAACTTATCATTCAGATACCTGTCTGGCCGGGAATCGAAACCGGGACCCAAAGTGCGCCAGACCGGTGTGGTAATCGCTTCGCCACGCGGGTCGGCTTTGATAGGTTTTCGAAGTCACACCTGAATTTCGATAAAACCTATCAAAGAGGAAAGTATTAATCCATTTATTTGTTTTTCATTCTCTTTGTTCGCTACTGATTCCCCATTTTTATTTAAGGCGATACGACATAAAATATATTGGAGGAACAATAAAATATCCGCTACTGGATATCAATATGTCGTATACTTTACGAGTCCGTCCGATAGCCAGATTGGTTGGAGATAGAATAGGAGAATGACTGGGCTGTTTCCACTATTTGATGTCATAGGGTAGTGGTATGAGGGCTTCGTCTATGGCAGGGTTTCGCAAATTGAGGTACACAAACCCCTAGGGGTTTGTGTCGTTTACATAGTACTAGTAGTATGTAGTACTCTACATAGTACCCTACATAGTAGTTTGTAGTACCCTACATAGTAGTATGTAGTACCCTACATAGTAAGCTTAGATAAGATTTTCTGTAAAGCTGCCGCTACCGCCACCGCATTCAACTGGGACCCAGCTTACACTGTTACCTAGTTGTGGGCGATGTCGACGGCGAAGGCTCATAGTGGAGCTGTGACAATGACGTGAAGACGAAAATAAAACCATGCTAAAAAAGGGGCACAGACGATCCGTCTGTGGAGTCGTAGCTGATAAAAAAAACCCTAAGGGTTCGCCATTTGAAGGCAGGGGTTCTCGACAAGATTTACGTAATGGTTATGTGATGACTGCTAGGCACGTGCGGCATATATGGTAGCTGGTACTTATGTAAGATTTTTAACACTTGGTACTGATAAAAACTGTGTATAGAAATCGACTTGATGCCGAGTCAGAATTAAAAATTGTCCAAAATTATTTCTAAAATTGACTCCATTTGTGACAACAAAGCACACACATTACGTTAATAGTAGTTAAAATGTATTTTTATTATGTGTCTGGCATAAATCAAGAAATCAGAAATACCATAAACCATATAATATACATATACCATAGACCAGGGTTTCTCCAACTTTCGACTCCACTTGCCCCTGTTAAAGTTTCCAAGTGAAGGCCAATCCCCCCCCCCCAAGAAAACAATCAAGTTGACTGTTGAAGGAAATGATGTTTTTATTTCAATAAAAGTTAACAATAGAGCGCCAAATAAAATTTTTACTTCTATCCATGTGTGTGTGTTTGTTTGTTGTCACAAATGGCGTTAATTTTAGGAATAATTTTATATTTTTTAATTACATAAATTTTGTTGCGAACCCCCTGCCATCGAATGGCGTACTATCATTACCATGTAATAAAACATGATTGTAATTATATTAAAAAACTAGCTGTTGCCCGCGACTTCGTCCGCGTTTCCGTTGTTTTTCGTAAAAAAAAGTAGCCTATGTCCTTCCTCACGGTTCAGTGGTTTTGATGTAACAGACAGATTAACTTTCGTATTTTAGTAGGAAAATATAATATGTCATATCTACAATACTGTTGAAAAATATCGCAATACGGAACCGCACAATATTATTGTTAATAGCTTTGCCCGCGACTCCGCCAGCGAGTAACTCCTTGTGTGTTATTGAGTTAATGTATTGGTAATATTGTTTAGATCACGTTCACATGAGGCTTAAGAACCTTTTTTATTTTTGTTTTCGAGGGGGAAACCTTCAAAAGGTACCCGACGCCGTGGGAGCGACGCAGAGTTATGTGGAATTTTTACCGCACTAAAACCCCCCCGGTGGCCGTCTTCGGTGCTATAAAGAGGACTCGGGCTCCTCCCAGAAGGGCGGATGGGCCCACCACCCAATCTAGTCTTTACGGCGGTATGCGACCACACATATCGCCACCTTCCCGGTATCGCCTGGCTGGACGGTTCAAGCTCCCACTCTAGCCGCCCGCAACCCCGGAAGCCCCTTTTAGTCGCCTCTTACGACAGGCAGGGATACCGTAGCCCTATTCTGATCCTGCCGAAGGCTTAAGTACTTATATAACGAAAATACTTCAATGCAAAGTTTCCGGGTAAACTATGTTGAATGTTGATCCATCCGGCACGTGAACGTAAAGATTTTTGGAACTACTGACCCGGGAAAGAGCGACGTACAACTGACCATGCGAGAAACAACTGACACCGAGATCTACTCCAGCAATACGAAAAGTCTGCCCTTGAGCCTTATTAATTGTCATTGCATAACACACCGATACTGGGAATTGCGTTCTTTTAAATTGGAATGGAAAATTATTAGGTACTAAGGGAATTCTGGGAATAAAGACGGTTTCTCCTGCACCGCAACCGGTTAAAATTTGAGCCTCGATTATATTTTGTTGCAACCGGGTTACTTTTAGCCGAGTTCCATTGCAAAGTTGTGGTGGTCTTAAATTTCGGAGCAGAATAATCGGAATGCCAATTTTTAAACAAATTTCATGAGAAGGAAGTCCGGGCATATTTAAAGAATTTAAAAATTCTATCAGGTACTCGTAGTTAGTGGCGTCTTGTTCATCGACCATTCTATTTATTGAACTATAAACTTTGCTTTCCCCTTGTATATTCGACAGTATTTTATTATTAATCTCAAATGCCTGGTCATTGCGAGGAGTTAAGATGGATCTTTCGCATAGCCAAGAATTGTCCCTATTTAATATATTTGTTACGTCACCGTAAACCGACGATATAAGATGTAGTTGGGATTGCACTATACAACATAACTCAGGCGTCAGAATAACTTTTCCTTGGTGTAGTTGTGGATAGGTACCTTCGCCAATCTTTAACAGTGTATCAGAAAATTGACGATCATCCGGGTTATCTCCAGTTCTCACTCGCATGTTTATAGTAAAATGCACCGATTGTATAACACGCCACAAATAAGAACTTTTCAGGCAAGCCCTAACCTCATCAGCTTTCACTGTTCACTGTTCACTGTTCACTGTTCACTGTTCACTGTTCATTTTTCATTTTTCATTTTTCATTTTTCATTTTTCATTTTTCATTTTTCATTTTTCATTTTTCATTTTTCATTTTTCATTTTTCATTTTTCATTTTTCATTTTTCATTTTTCATTTTTCATTTTTCATTTTTCATTTTCTTTTTCATTTTTTATTTTTCATTTTTCATTTTTCATTTTTCATTTTTGTTTTTCGTTTTTCGTTTTTCATTTTTTATTTTTCGTTTTTCATTTTTCATTTATCTTTTTTCATTTTTCATTTTTCATTTTTCATTTTCATTTTCATTTTTCATTTTTCATTTTTCATTTTTCATTTTTCATTTTTCATTTTTCATTTTTCATTTTTCATTTTTCATTTTTCATTTTTCATTTTTCATTTTTCATTTTTCATTTTTCATTTTTCATTTTTCATTTTTCATTTTTCATTTTTCATTTTTCATTTTCATTTTCGTACAGATAGATGACTGAGTAAGAGTAGACAAATATAATCAGAAAGCTTTGAACTGCTAAGCTATCGGGAGTTACACGTGTTATTGTGAGTCAACCATAAAAGATAGACATATGCTGTCGTAGGATATTTTTTAGATAATTTTAAGGAAAATATTTCCCTCATACATGATTTCTGTGTAGCTTTAACCATTAAGGTTGCACACGCGACAGAAGCTTAAAAAAGTAACTTCTCCCGTTTTCCCAACATTTCCCTTTACTGCTCTGCTCCTATTGATTGTAGCGGGATGAAAAGTATACTATAACCAGCCCAGGAGTATAAAGAATAATCGTACCAAGTTTCGTTAAAATCCACTGAGTAGTTTTTGTTTCTATAACGGTTATACAGACAGACAGACAGACAGACAGACAGACAGACAGACAGACAGACAGACAAAAATTTTACTGATTGCATTTTTGGCATCAGTATCGATCCCTAATCACGCCCTGATAGTTACTTTGGAAAAATATTTCATGTACAGAATTGACCTCTCTACAACTTTATTATAAGTATAGATATATATAAATAACAACAAAGACAAAAACAAAGTTTCTTGCCGGATCTTCTCAGTTGAGGTCGTGTTCCGATCCGGTGGTAGTATAAGAAAAAAAAATGTAACTGACAATTTGTAAGTGCCCCCGTAGGCCTATACAAAATAAAGACATTTTATTTCCTAGGGGTTTGCGTACCCCACGTTGCGAAACCCTGATCTAGATCAACACCATATAACCATGGTACCCGTAACAAAAGCGGGCGAGGCCACGAGAATAAGGCAGTAGTACATAAAGCCTTCCTTTATATTCATTTATTCACAATAGAAGCTTCAGGTCGATAACAAACACGTTAAACTCCCAAGAACTAGGTTGCAACTCGTCTCATGCATCAGAGTATAGAGAGTTTCACCGAGTTGAACTGAAACTTAAGCAGAGCTTAAGTAGTTACCTTGTCCTACTCTCACAGTCGAAGTGTAAGCTTTTCCTAATCATCTAGCACATGATACTTCACAATTAATTATTATGTTTTATAATTTACAATTTAGAGCAGTGATAGCCTAATGGTTGAAACTTGCCAATTCAATCGACAGGCACGCTCCACTGATTAATGTGCGTATTAGAAATTAATTATCACTGCTTTTCAGTGAAGGAAAACATCATAAGAAAACCTACACACCCTACAGTTCTTTAAAAAACAGTTCTCGGAGGTATGTGAAGTCCACCAATTCGCACTTGGCCAGCGTGGTGGACTATGGCCTAAAAAATCTCTCATTCTGAGAGAAGAAACAAGAGATAATTTACAATATCGTCTTGTATGTACCCATGGTACCCACGACACAGGAGATAATCCTAGTATGGAGCCGTGACTGTACAAAGCGTGTTGTTTTCATTTGGTGAACTACATCCTCGTCCGCCATATTTTCAGCCTAATTGATAAACTAAGATAGGAATTAAATTAACGAACATGGCTCATAATAAGGAATTCCGAATTTCCACAATCCACGTTACCATGTAGCAAAATGAGCTTCAACGAAAAATGAGCCAAAATTTAGTTTTACGCGAGTGCTTTAAATAATTTGATGCTTGCTAAACCACACATTATGGTTCTCAGAATTTGCAAGTCAAGTGGTTATTTGGGAAAGCAGTGTAGCTAGAATGAGCCGGTGGTACATTAGTATGTAAATTGGGGAGAGCCAAGACGAATGTTGGCACCAGGTTGTTTATGAAATTCAGGTAACGACTGGTTTCAAATACAGTTGATTGTTGAGTACATGTTTTTATTAAACTGTAGCAACAAATTAAGGAAATCGACTTGCCATATTTCAGTTTTCCTAATTTTTACCTTTCGGGCGTATTACTATGACTTGAAAATTATTAAAAATTGAATTTGGGAAATACTTTGAATTACGGTCAAATATTGACCGTTGCGAAGTACCTTGTGACTAGTATTATTGAATATTTATTGTCATTTTAACAGAACTACATAATAATAATCCCGATTTCAGCTCAATTGGACTCTAAAAAGTAGGTCAAATTCAGCTTGAAAGGTTTGTCCTACACGTACATACTTACTTAAGAGACATTGCGAGTTAAATAAAAGTTTAAGTTATTTTTAGAGTATTAATATAGCTAAGTACTTTTTCGCTTAGTCAAGAAGTCTAAAGAAATTTGAAGCTACCAAGTATATACCGAGAAACGAATCGTCAATTTTTAGAACAGCATTTGAATTTTAAGATTTAAATCCAAAGAAAAATACTTTTCTTTAAATTGTCGGAGAAAAACGGAAATAAAAAGCTAAAAAATACAAAATAAAGCTATTGAAAAGTCCGGCGTCGAGATCGTCGCGAATATTAGAAATTGCTGGCACCAGATGTAAGAGTAGAAACACGTTGTACGACCGCGAAACGGTAAGCGATATGCGACAAATGATAAACGATACTTTATCTAAAGTAGGAGAAACAGGTAATAAACTTGATATTGATAGAACTCTTTATTGTTCGATTCAGGTAAATAGAATTGAAGGTGATATATTACCTTCAATTCTATTTACCTATCAGGTGTAGCAATGCACCTGTGGCTTATGTTTGGTAAGACAATTTTTCGGAAATTTTGTCTGTATGCTTGAAGTGTTGTGAGTGTAAAGTATAACTGTGGTGTCTACAATTAATGTAATTGGTTTTTCTTTTCATACCGTTTTAATTGTAGTAAATTAATAAATAAATAAAGACTGATTGCAAATATGCACAAGTAGCAATGACCAGTAACTAAGCATTTGATATTAGGTGGATGTACATGTTAGTTACTTACATTTATATTATAGAAAAAAAAAACAGTATCTCCATGGTATCAAAAGTGTTTTCCAATATTTAATAGGTCTTGTTATGTAACTCTCACCTCGTTTACATGGTCTTGTTATGTAAACGAGGTGAGAGCTATGCATGCTACACTTCAATTTATAAGAATTAATCTCAAAAAAGTACTATTTTTCTGTAGAGGTAGTGTCGATTCAAAATCTGGTTGGTTAAATACGATGCTGAGAACCAAAACTTCTCAACTACACGTGATTTCTCTTGAAATGTTGCACCCGGAATATAGTAAAAGCAAAATTGTAATATTCATTTAGTCAGTTTGTAAAGAATGCCACACAGACAACCCTGTATAACATTTCACAGAAGAGCGTTCTACTAATTTATAGCAACGCTATACACCACGGAATAATTTAGAAATAGTGTAAGAAAAAATACAGCGATAAAAATAAATTAAGTGGCATCGTTTTATTAAAATTATTAGAAATCACAACAAACATATTATTACACATTTTATCTTTGATCTCGCATTGATTAGAAAATAAAAAAGACAAATATACAGGTATAAACATACTTAAAAGGTGGTACTCAAAAATATGGAAAAAATATGTACTACTGTACTACTAAAAATATGTTAATGCAATAAATCATTTTAGTTTTCAACTATCTTATCTTTTGCCGCTTGTAGTCCAACAATGTATTTACGACCTGACAATGACTTAAATTTTATTTGCATACAAATATTAAACGAAAGTCTTCATTTTATCTATATCAATATTTTATATTTATTTAAACGACAAAAAATTTATACCATAAATCAAATAACACCTATTGATTTCTTTTTGGAACTCTTTTTTATTTTAACAAACATTTGATAACAAACAATATATTTGAACACTGTATTTGTAATCGTTCCTCGATAGTGGCACAAGTAAAGATTAATTGGCGAAGGGTTGGCCGCTAATAGAGATAATACTAGATGATCCGTAACACGTGTCTTTGATCGAACCGAGCTGATAACAACTTGTATTACACGATTAGTATATCTATGACAATGTAGTTTAATTTCTTCGAATTCGAGCCAGCTTAGATAATTGCTACATGGTTATTAAGGTTTTATCTTTGTACGAATAATATTTTTTATATATGTCGGCGCGACACCGCGTATTTATGAAAAACACGTCCAATAGTAATTATTTTAATTAGTTTAAAGATCGAAAATTGTTTGGTTATTGAATTAGCAATATTTAGTGATTTTTAGAATTGTAATTTAGTTTACCCTCCATAAATTTGTTAGTGTAACGTCACCAAACATCGTTATAAAAAGGCGAGCGAAAGAGAAAGAAAAGAGAAAAAGATTCTTGTTTAACCGTCGAATCGATCGGACCTCCTAAACTGTGAATAAATCGAAGAAGTTTACTCCTGTGTTTTACTTGAAATCTTCAAGAATGGACAGTAATGAACACCCCTCGACCATCCTGATGTCGTACTTCACGCTATCACTTTATTATAAATATTACTAGCTGTCCCGACAAACGTTGTTTTGCCATATAAAAAATAAAAAAAATGTTAAGGACAACACTTAAGGGGTATGAAAAATAGATGTTAGCCGATTCTCAGACCTACCCAATATGCTTACCAAATTTCAGAGGAATCGGTCAAGTCGTTTCGGAGGAGTATGGAGACTAACATTGTGACACGAGAATTTTATATATAAGATATCCAGTGGTAGAACCACCAGTTTTTTGGTCCAGGCCTTTCTTGGTCAAACTATATTAGGCAGTAATTCATGGAACTCAGCGATATGTACCTAATGCGCTATGCGCCAAAATAGTATATATAGTATGTCATCGAATACCAAGAAATACAGCAAGCAGCTTCTAATGAAGAAAGTTTGTGACCCAGTTATTAAACTTACAACTAAAATAATAAATTAAAGTAAGCTACGAGTACAATATGTTCAGCTAATATCTGTATGGACTTGAATTCAGTATACATATAGAATAATCAAGCGACCCCGGGAAGAACGGCGATATGTGTGGTCGCATACCGTCGTAAAGACGGAGCGGTGGGCTCAGCCGCCCATCTGGGAAGCGCCCGATGGGCTCAGAGAATTCCGGTTGCGTTCTTTAGGAGATCCCAGAAACCTATTTGTAGCGCTGAGGACTGCCACCGGGGGGGTTTTAGTGCGGTAAAAATTCCACATAACACTTACCAATAAATGGATAACATACTCGTTGACTATTTTAATTTTATAAACTTTTACAAGAACTACGAGATGCGATCGCTTTTAATTTATTTAAATTACAATCAATAAATTGTAAGATTAAGTTGGGAGAATATTTAATTTTGAATAATTTGATGCAAATAATAAACCGTGGAGGAGACAAGGACTATTATAGGAACTACGGAGATAAGGATTACTATAGAAAGACAGATTTGATCAGGGATTCAACGTTTGAGATAAGGAGAGCACTAGTAACAATTGAATATCCAATGAGATACGTTCCATGAAATGTACGGAACGGTTCCAATTTGCGCGCAGGTGTCCCGCTGACCCGCGTTCGGTTACGAGCGAATTATGCGGGGGATTATGCGATGCGAATATAATTATAGGGAGAGCGGGGTCACGGGCGAATTTTCTGAGAATTTCATCCTTTTTGGAACGGGATATTAAGAGCTTTTTAAATGATGAGGAAGTAATGAGAATTTTTTTGAGGAAATATTTAATGGATTTAGTTTTAAGTAGGCCATTTTAATAACGTGAGAGTCATTTATTTTCAAAATATTATTTTGGAAATCATTTACAAAATATCGAAATGCTGGTACAAACTATGAACTAATAAAAGCGCAAACATAAAATATAGCAGAATAAAAATCAAAATAAATTTTATTATGTACTTTGCAGTTTACAATTAGTTCAGTAACAAAGTCTAAAAAAGAAATTGAATCTAAAATTATTTACATTTCTGAGTCATATTGTAATTAGGTCGCAACGTCGCTATTACGCATCTTACTAAAACTAGTATTAGTAGTATTAGTATAGTAGTAGAAAAATATAAGTAAGTAAGATTACAAACTATTTTTAACATTAATATATTTAATTATACTAAATCCTACTAATTATATTAGCTTATTTGCCTGCATAACCTATTATAAGACAAATAATAACTGTATATCTATATATTCTAATGAGGTAGGTTCTATATTAAATGTGTCCAAATTGCGCGCACGTGTCCCGCTGACCCGCGTTCGGTTACGAGCGAATTATGCGGGGGATTATGCGATGCGAATATAATTATAGGGAGAGCGGGGTCACAGGCGAATTTTCTGAGAATTTCATCCTTTTGGTACGAGATATTAAGAGCTTTTTAAAATGATGAGGAATTAATGAGAATTTTAATGTGTTAGTTTGACGAACTGTTTAATGCATTTAATTTTAAGTAGGACATTTTAGTATACGTAAAAGTCAGTTGGTTTTAAAATATTATTTAGAAATATCGAAATACTAGTAAATACTATGAATCAATGAAAGTGCAGAAATAAAAACAGACCAAAACATAAATCAATTTAATTATAAAACATAATAATATGTAATTATGTGATTTACCATCTACAATCAATTCACTAACTCTCTAGAACCTTTGCTTGACTGAGTCGTATCGTTACCGGACCGGTACGTCGTTATATCGTGTGTCTTATTTAAACTAATATTATTTAAAATATCAGCATGAAATTACAAAGCATAGTAAAAATTATGTAGTTAATATAAATAAATATTAACTACATAATTAACTAAATCCTACTATTTATACTGCCTGCGTAAATAATAGGAAACTAGTAACAATTGTACAAATATTTTAATAAGATATGTTCTATGCTAGATGTTGTACGGAACCGGTCCAATTTGCGCGCAGGTGTCCCGCTGACCCGCGTTCGGTTACGAGCGAATTATGCGGGGGATTATGCGATGCGAATATAATTATAGGGAGAGCGGGGTCACGGGTGAATTTTCTGAGAATTTCGTCCTTTTTGGAACGGGATATTAAGAGCTTTTTAAATGATGAGGAAATAATGAGATTTTTTCTGTGTTAGTTGGAAGACTTGTTTAATGCATATAATTTTAAGTCATTTTAGTATACGTAAAAGTCAGTTGGTTTCAAAATATTATTTAAAAATATCGAAATACTAGTAAATAATATAAATCAATGAAAGTGCAGAAATAAAAACAGACCAGAACATAAATCAATTTAATTATAAAATGTATTTAATTATGTGATTTACCATCTACAATCAATTCACTAACTCTCTAGAACCTTTGCTTGACTGAGTCGTATCGTTACCGGACCGGTACGTCGTTATATCATGTGTCTTATTAAAACTAATATTATTTAAAATATCAGCATGAAATTATAAAGCATAGTAAAAATTATGTAGTTAATATTACTAAATCCTACTATTTATACTGCCTGCGTAAATAATATGGAAACTAGTAACAATTGTACAAATATTTTAATAAGATATGTTCTATGCTGGATGTTGTACGGAACGGGTCCAATTTGCATGCAGGTGTCCCGCTGACCCGCGTTCGGTTACGAGCGAATTATGCGGGGGATTATGCGATGCGAATATAATTATAGGGAGAGCGGGGTCACGGGCGAATTTTCCGAGAATTTCATCCTTTTCAAGCGAAACGGGATATTAAGAGCTTTTTAAAGTGATGACGGAGTAATGAGATTTTTTTGAATTTGTCGGAGAAAATGTTTAATGCATTAAGTTTTAAGTAGGTCATTTTAATGGACGTAAAAGTACTTTGTTTTCCGTTCTTTTTAGCAAGATGTAAACATCGAAGAAGTAAACTATAAAGCAATAAAGGCGAAGACATAAAAACAAACCGGAATAGAAATCGAATCACATATTATTATTTAATTTACAACTAACAATTTACTCAAGAATTCCATGTTAATTGTCTAAAGGCGGAATCGAATCAATAACAATACAAAAAAGGCTTGTATTAATATATCATTTGTTTTTTTTTAATGTATTATTACGAATATCCACATGATATTACAAAAGAGTTTATACTAACGTTATATCTGCTTCTTTGTTTGCTTAAATTATTAGGTGACGACTAAGTCGAACATTTCATTTAAAGTCACCATCGCAACGGTCGAAATTCGACCGCAATTTAAATTAAAAAACTAAACTTCATATTGTCCAAAATAGTAAGAATATTTCTCAAATTCAAATAAAATGTAATAATTTTCAAGTAATTTTGAATGCACCCGTTAAAGCCGCATTTAAAAGCAATAGCGGGTATTTTGACAAAGACACAGACATTTTTGACGTTATGTATTTTCATAGTAAGACATTGAATGACAATGAATTTTGTTTATTATTTATGCCAAATGCACAGTAGTGTGTGTAATGTGTATATACTATAACCGTGCCAAATTTCATACTTATCCGTTCGCAAATAATATATATCGAAGAGAAATGAGTGATGTGACATCAGGATGGTCGAGGAGTTCATTATTTTCCTTTCTTGAAGATTTCAAGTAAAACACAGGAGTAAACTTCTTCGATTTATTCACACTTGAGGAGGTCCGATCACTTCGACGGTCAAACAAGAATAATTCTTTCTACCGGCGTTCGCTCGCCTTTTTATAACAATGTTTGGTGGTGTGACAATAATAAATTTATGGAGGGTAAACTAAATTACAATTCTAAAAATCATTAAATGTTGCTAATTCAATAAACAAACAATTTTCGATCTTTAAACTAACTAAAATAATTATTATCGGCGACGTGTTTTCATAAATACGCGGTGTCGCGCCGACATATATAATATATATTATTATGTAGCTGACAATTTGTAAGTGCCCCGTAGACCTAAGCAAAATAAAGACATTTCGTTTCATTTCATTTCATTTCTCATTTCGTTTCATTTCATAGTCATGGCGAACGGTTGTTTTGCTGTATTCACGACCCATGTCATTGGGTCAAAATGTCAGCAAAAAGGATTAAGTAACGCTTATCATAAGTACCCGTTACGTATTGAAACATTCCCTTAAAATTTGGATTTCTGGATTCCTTTTTAATATACGAGAAACTGTGCAAATCGTGTACAAAAATTTAGTACTTTTCGAGTGTTTCATATTAAAGTCAGGATTAAATTATCCTAATTCGTATCACGTAGCGTCACTTTCGGACGGACCGGCAAGCAGTGCAGATAATTAATTTAAATTACGCCTCCCGCGATAAACAAAGCTTAAACGAGCGAATAAAACGATTTCGGCCGTTTCCAGCGGGTGACGTTTCGTTTTGTCGGAGAGTTACGAGGTTTTTTTGTCTAATTTATCCGTCGTTTTGTCGGAACCGCGCTGCATCCTGATAAGTAGCGTGTTTTGTGTACGATATTAAGTGTTATTTTTTTGTATTATGTTTTAAGTATTTTAACCGACTTCCAAAAAAAGGAGGTTTTGCGTACCTAGGAATTATATTAAAACATAAATTGACATGTTTATACAATTAGATACTAAGGGTGAAAATAGGTACCTAGATAGAATTAAAATTGACAGGACTTTTTTTAATTATATTACAATCATAGATTACAATAATAACTTGACATTATGAATAATCATTGATTTAAATACTATGTACTGACATTTGCATGCCACATTATAAATGGCTAATTGTGTGATATGAAATATTTAATTCAAGATCCTAATGTAAACCGCAATTATAGCAAATAAATCATTCATTCATTCATTCATTCGATTCGACTGTATTTTTTTTCGCTCATATAGGACCGTCACCTTCATCCAGCGAAATATGTTGAGCGCCGACTTCCGGACTATGTACTAAGTGCTAAGTATGTTCTAAACCAAAATTAATTGAAATTACTTTTAACTTCTTTGTGACGTGGAAGTCGGTAAATATTTTTGTTAAAAAGTTTTTATTATTGCATTGGTCTTAGTAATATTATAATACACCAGCTTTGTCTCGCGGCTCCTCCCACTTTTTTACCTCGTTGTTGAATATCCACATTGTTTTGGAATTAATTATTACTAAGAATAAAATACCATTGGTAATGATTAAGAATATACATACGTAGTAAAATATAATACCTACTGTAAATTTCCTAAGATTTTATATAAAAGTTACAGTTAACAAGAACTAAAAAGTATGTCCACCAATTCGCACTTGGCCAGCGCGGTGGACTATGGCCTAAAACTCTCTCATTCTGAGAGAAGACTCGTGCCCAGCAGTGGTACAATAATGAGTTGTACCCCAACAAGTATTACGATACAGCCGGGTCTCCCATAATATTTTTTCTTACTTTTAAACCAAAGTTGTAAGAATGAAGTATTCAGAAAAATACCTGGTACTGAACAAATAATAGCAATAATTATGATAATTCAAACAAGCAACACGTTATCATTGATAATGACTAACATCAAGCATCAAAATATTCACTTATAATAATTAAAGCTAATGCTCTCAGTTATTTACACAACTCTGCGAACTAATTAAACCATTACTTCACCCTGCCATAAAAATGGCTGCCTTTATAACGTATTCTTACAACAAAATGTAATCTTTAAGCAACACGACATAAAAACCAAAACAGACTGGCAGCTCCCGAGTAATAAGACACAAAAGATAAATGGAATCATTCAACCGACATTTTGCAGGCCTACCTATGTCCCTTAACGTGGCCTTTGACCGAAATTGTGCTCTAAATTTGTGAATGGAAGATAAAAAATGTAATAATGGATAAATTCCCAGGATGAAGTGACCGAATGGCCGAGCAAATAATTATTTTAGCACAATAGCTAGAGGAATGTTATCCAGGTCTGAATATTGTCCGGTGTTCGCGGGATCGTAATAAAAATGCCTTTCGCTCAAAATGTAAGGCTTTTCTTTAACACAATTTAGTGCTCGAAGACTCTTGAAGCATGGCGTTTAAAGACTTCATTATTTACGGCCGCTTGTAGGTCAATTGTTAGTCCTAGACAATAACAAGTCGACGTCGGACAAAAAGTTTATGGAAGATATAAAAATGATATTTTGTTCGGCCTTAACTCTTTTTATGTCTTAGCTGTAGTTTTTTCTTACAATAGAGGAGGTAATACGAACTAAGTGGGTATGAGTCAGGGTTATGGTTATGAGTTAGTTTTAAGTAAACTAGTCACCCGTCACATTGGTCGAAATTTATCAAATTCAAATAAAATGTAATCATTTTCAAGTAATTTTGAACGCACCCGTTAAATATAAAAAGAGGTTTAATTACCTAAACCGCATTTAAAAGCAATAGCAGGTATTTTGACAAAGCCACTGACATTTCTAACGTTGTGTTTTCATAGTTAGGACATTGAATGTTCTATTTCGTTTATTATTTATGTGTTCGTGTCAAATGCACGGTAGTGTGTGAAATGTGTTTTTAGTTGATTTTATGTATGTTTTAAGCATTGTTTGAAAGAAATATTAACATTCTGCACTCCTTCTCTACGTCCACTATAACCGTGCAAAGTTTCATACTAATCCGTCCGCGGCATACTACTTAAAAATGCTTCACAAGTTTTTGCTTCACGTATTAATATAGATATATATATACGAGTAACATTTCGTTTTCGGGAACATTAGGCATTAGGCAGCGGAAAACGAGTGCCCTAACAGACGCTTGTGTGTTGTCGTCCTTAGCGGCAAGTGCGTGTCGTATGTCGGACATACAGGTTTTGCGTTTCAGTGGAAGAGTGTGGTTCCCGGCTACCTTTCATTTGAAGCGACAATCAGGAGTAGCAGTTTTATCTAAGATTGAATTTAAATTGAACTCTTGTTCTGTTTGCAGTTGCTTGCAGATATCAATTGACGGTTACTGCCTCTCACTCTTCGTCAGATTGACTGCAAGTGCGTTTGCTATTTCAATCTTCACTACATAGTGTAAAAAGTCGCTTCCCGCTGTCTGTCCCTATGTATTCTTTGATCTTTAATGTACGTTACGAATTTTAATGCAATTATTTGATAGAGTGGATTAAGAGGAAGGTTTCTATGTATAATATAATAGAAAAACACTGATAATTTTAGATTTTTGACTTTTAGGCGCAACGAAGTTCGCCGGGTCACTAGTACAAAATGAAATAAACTTTAAGAATATGCGCTCATGACTTATGGCGTATAAAACGTGTTATATATCTTACAAATTAATGTTTTAGAAGTTTGGCCAAATTGTCTTAGAAGGCTGTACGTAAGGCTAAGCTAAGCAATATGGCAGCGTTTACTCGTAGCTGAGAGCTGGAGATACGGGCAATAGCAAGCCCGCATGTTGGAAGTTTAATGGCTATTGCCTTAATTATAGCCAGCACTGCTCAACGTATCCCAAGACGAAGTAGTTTATAGGATCAGTATTCGTATGCTACTTGATACCGTAACAAGTAGCATACGAATACTGATCCTAAGGGAGCAGACAATGCACTGATACTGCGTACTGGTTGGCTTAGAAAAGTGAGTTTAGAGTAAATTGTGTTATTGGTTCTATTTTACTGGTATATATTTTAAAGTTATTGCATAGCTTTTATCGCAAGCTTTGAGCGCGGTGACCGAATCAAGAAATTCTGTAACGAAAAAACCTAACACCACTACACTCCGCCTACTATGTAGCGCAGCCGAGCGTTAGTTTAACGTGTATGTATATGGTACGACAGTACGAAGCTCGCACGGATCGAGACAAGCTACTCAGAAATCGGACAATATGTAAGCAGCTGTTCGTGAGAAAGTATTTAGTATCAAAGATAAAAAGTTTTTAACAATAAAATATCTACTTCCATTACACAAAAAAGCTAAAAAATATTTAAATATAGTTCGGTTTAGTACTTAGTGCATTTTCCATACATTAACCATATATATGCATACAGTGCCATACATTCAGAATGCGTAAATAATACTACACATGCTTTATCTATCTAGAAATTCGGACTTGTAATTCAAAGCGTGGCATTGCAGTGGGTAATTCTATCCATTCACGCGGAGAGTGTGGGTTCATTAAATCTTAACGCTTATCTGGTGTAAGAGAGGACGCGGCACTTGCTATTTGTAACACTAACAAGCTTCACGTTTTATGAGAATTGCTCGGGGCTTTCCTCTGTTCTTCCGAATTAAAGTTACATTATTTAACTGAAAAGATAGATTTAATTTACTTTTGAAATTTTAAACTTATTTTTTAATCGTAGAGAGAAGATAAGCGGCTGTTTCATAACTGAAAAGTTACTTTGAGTATCGTATATTATTTTACATCTTTGAAACGTGTCTAGTACTAAAGATTGGCTTAGTTCTTTTGTAAGATTAAAATAGTAACCAAGAATCCGGGGAACTACCACCGCCACACCTATATCTAACGTGAAGCATTCCTTGCATTCCGATAGAAGGGTGTGGTTGCCGGCATACTTTCACATGAGGCGACCATCATAGTCCTTGGGCGTAGCAACGCATCTGTGATTGACTTAAGATGGAACTCATGTTCTGTATGTAGTTGATTACAGATGTCCATGGGAGGCAGTGATCAGGTGGACTGCATGCACGTGTGCTCCTTCAGTCAGATAAAAAAAAATAAGAAAATGCGCCCTGCTGCTGTGTGGTCACACATAAAAGTAAGCCGGTAACCACTTCCTTCTACTGGAAAAAGAACCGCCGCATGTTATAACTAGCTGTAGGTAAAAGTTGTAATTTCAATATTTATGTCTACATAAATTCTCTATTTCACTTTACTGTTGTATTTTCTATAACACGTAACTTCGAAATTTATTCTATACTAGCTGTGCCCCGCGGTGTTACCCGCGGTTTATAATGAATAATAAGTTTCGTATTAATAGTAAAAATGCTCAACATACGTTATTCGCGAATTCATTTTCCCACGAGAATACGATATTTTCCGAAATTAAAACGTAGTTTATGTGTTAATGCAAGGTATCAGTTAGCTCCATAACAAATTTTATCAAAATCGCTACAGCCGTTCAGAAGTGAAGAAGAAACAAATTTGTGAGTGTGTATGCACTCATAAATTTTCGTCTTTATAATATTTTAGTATAGTTGACGACCCGCGTGGCGGAGCGGTTACCATACCGGTCTGACGCGCAATGGGTCCCGGGTTCGATTCCCGGCCAAACATGTATCTGAATAATGAGTTTAGATTCGTGTTCTAGGTCTGGGTGTTTGTGTATTCGTCTTGTGTGTATCCATGGTACCCATGACACAGGAGAAAATCCTACTGTGAGGCTATGAGTGTAAAAAGTATAAAAAAGAAAAAGAATAGTATTATAGTATGATAATGTCATATTCGTCTTTGTTTACCATTGTAACAAATACAAAAACAAAATTGGATACATTTTTTAACAAGATAAACTCATCCGTTCCCATAAAATATGTAGAGTACGAGGCAACGGCTCTACGATAAGTTTGATAAATAAAAGGCTTTCCTCAGAAAACAACTTCATTAAACATCAAACGCAGATAAAACCTGACCTACTTCAACCGACATTCTGAAGAATTATGGGAGGCTGTAAAAAGTGTAAGATAAAACTCATCATTTTTGTAAATACTTACGTCGTCAAATGAGTACAAGGAAAGATGAAAGTGTTATATCTTCTTATATATAAAATTCTCGTGTCACAATGTTAGTCTCCATACACCTCGACGACTTTGACGACCCGCATGGCGCAGCGGTTATCATACTGGTCTGAAGCGCAATGGGTCCCGGGTTCGATTCCCGGCCAGACAGGTATCTGAATGATGAGTTTAGATTCCTGTTCTGGGTCTGGGTGTTTGTGTATTCGTCTTGTGTGTCCATGGTACCCACGACACAGGAGAAAATCCTAGTGTGGGGCTATGAGTGTAGAAAGCGTGTTTTTTTTTAAAAAAAAAAAAAAAAAACCTCCGAAACGGCTTGACCGATTCCTCTGAAATTTGGTAAGCATATTGGGTAGGTCTGAGAATCGGATAACATCTATTTTTCATACCCCTTAAGGGTTGTCCACCCTTACCATTTTTTTAAATTTTTAATATGGCAAAACAACGTTCGTCGGGACAGCTAGTTACACTATATATTTTAAGCGTGAAGCAGTTCTTGCGTGTTATTTTTGGTCACAAGTGAGCCGGCAGCTAGTCTTAGTCCTCGGGAGTAGAAATGCATCTGTGACTTCAGACACAATGCATGTCCTGTTTAAAGTTGCTTAAAGAAGGCATTAACCACTTGCCATCAAAATGGAGTCTATGCTCGTTTCCTACTTCTATCTTATAATGTATAAAGGTTGTTTAGCCCTATGTAGTCCAATTCGGCATCCCACTACTACAGTCTATTGCACCTAAAACAGCAATTTTAAACTCTGTCTATAATTTGAAAGAGTTCAGGATTACCAACGCATTTGTTGTCAACATCAGTTAGGATTCTACTCTTATCTGAGGTTAATTTTAGATTTCTAGTAAAACAGTGGCCACAACTGCTATTATTACGCAGAAATAAGTGTGGCCCTGGTGCCTTTAAAATACAACTGAAAACAATTTATTGTAAACATTTAGAAATTTATTCATCAAGACATTTTTTGTTAGATTTAAGTAGCTAACAAGTATGCAGTCCACCTGATAGTAAGTGGTCATCTGTCAATAACTTTAAATAGAACATGGGTTCTTTTTTTTTCGAGGGGGAAACCTTCAATAGGTACACGACGCCGTGGGAGCGACGCAGGGTTATGTGGGATTTTTACCGCACTAATACCTGCCCGGTGGCCGTCCTCGGCGCCATGAAGAGGACTCCGGGACCTCCAAAGGACTGCAGGTGGAATCCTCTGAGCGCATTGCCCCATAGGGCTCCTCTCAGATGGGCGGCTGGGCCCACCGCTCCGTCTAGTTTTTACGACGATATGCGACCACTCATACTGCCGTCTTTCCCGGGATCGCCTGGCTGGACGATTCAAGCTCCCACTCTAGCCACCCGCAACCCCAGAAGCCTCTTTTAGTCGCCTCTTACGAAGAACATGGGTTCTATCTAAAGTCCATCACAGATGCATTACTACCCCTGAGGTCTAAAATAGTTTTCTCATATAAAAGTTTGCCGGCAACCACACCCTTCCATCAATACGTAAAAATTGGTTCACACTCGAAATAAGTGTGACGTGTGTACTATGCAAATGCATGTTAACAATTTAGTTTATACGCTTGACAATACATTAATAAGAAGAGATATGTGGTAATCTGCATAGTCCCGGCTCTGAATGCAATATACAGTAGATATTGTGGGCAGGTGACGGCTGCGTGGAATTTAGTTAATTAAACTGCCCGCAAACTGCCCCGGATGACCACTATCTGTATTATTCTCAGCTATTAATGCTTTGTATCTCCATGTAATTGATTTGCTGTTTCAATTGACAAATAATTGTTATGTTCTTGGTTTTATGTGCGTATTTATTATCAATTGACGGTAAACCCCTTTAGAATAAGAGTTACCAAAAGGCTTTTTTTATGTTTGTTAAACAATTTTGGATATAAATTGTATTAGGAAACAAAACAAAGAAAGTGAAGACATAATGCAGGTATCGCTAATCAGCGATGCTTGATCATGATGCAGCGATTATGAAGCGATTTTGCTATTTAATCAGATGGAATGATTGCTTCACAAATTCTAAATACATATATACAGACGTAGTATCTGAAAGAGTTGTAGATAAAGCATTCTAAACTTATGAACCAATAAACCTACAAAAAATGCCATCTAACGCTGTAGGTTTTTCTTGTTATTTCTAAAGGGTATATCAATAGTTATATCAATATTCTTTTTTTATCAATAGTCATATATTAAAGCCATCAAAAAATCGTGAAAATAGTCTCTATTTTCCATGTAATTAAGCCCTTTTTCGGTAAAGGAAAACCGGATACCGAAGTGAAAGAGGAACGTAAGGGCTCTCCCTTCTTCTCTTCTCTATGCTTTCCATAGCAAAAGCTATGTGAAGTCTACCAACGTTTTGGATAATGTTTTTATAGGGTCAAACTTGCCTGACAGTGCTTAAAGGCTTGATGCTAAAGGCTTGAAATTTGAAAAAAAAAAGTTCATCTTACGATGAATTTCAGATTTTTGTTTTGATATTTTCTTCCTAGGGTGGTTAAATAATTGTGTCATGTGTGTGTACTATAATATTGTCTCCGCTGATAATATCAACAATTTCGAGGCATGAAATTTTATGTAGGAGGAATTTCATCAATTATAATCAAATCAATTTCATCAAAACTAAACTAACTGATAACACTTAATTATGCGTATTAAGAAAGTCACAATATCTCGTATGGATCTCTAGTTACCCTGAAATATAGTTGAAAGAGTGTAAAAAATGCGCAAACGTAAATGTGTATGAAAATGAATACAAAGATTGTGTATTATCGTTAAATGTAAGGGACATTATTTAAAATGGCCGTGATCTCATAAAATGAAATGAAATGTCTTTATTATTGTATAGGCCTACGGGGGTGCGTACAAATTATCAGTTACATTTTTTTCTTACACTACCACCGAATCGGAATACGACCTCAACTGAGAAGGTCCGGCAAGAAACTTAGCGGGTTTGTCTTTTTTCTTTTTTATATCCATTTTTTAAATATAATTACAATCATGTTTTTTTACATGGTAATGAAAGTTAGCTTCAGTATCTTGTCATACGCCTTATTAAGAGTTAAATGGGGGTTGAAATCCAGCATCTGAAAAGTCACTAAGATATGTTTAAAAACAAAAACCGTGTTACTAAGAAAAAAATAAACGAAGTCAACGCCAGAAAATATATATTTTTATACATTTCTATTACGAGACCGCTTTTTGGGCCTCGAGTGTCGTATTTGAATATTTACTGAGTATTTAATTTACTCCTGGGAATGAAGTAAATAATGACGATGTCTGCCTTCATTACATCGCGAATTGAAGAAACCTTTATAAAAGTACGTAGTAAAAGAAGGTTGCTTTTATGAAAAATTCTAGACAAGATTGTGTCATGTTTTGTAAGATAGTGGATTATTTAGAATTATAAAATGTAATATTTCCCATCCATCTGCCCTTTGAGGCCCATGACTAGACAAACGCCTCCCTTGCACAGCGCCAGTCAAACCAGGCTAGCCTTCTTTTTGGGGTTTGAAGCCCATGACTAGACAAACGCCTCCCATACACGGCGTCACTCAAACCACGCTAACCTTCTTTTTGGGGTACAACCCATTATCGTCCTACTCCTGGGCACGGGTCTTTCTAAGAATGAGAGAGTTTTAGGCCATAGTACATCTCGCTGGCCAAGTGCGAATTTGTGGACAGCCTTCTTTTCACACGCTTTATACTTGGGTTGTATCTATATATGTAACGAAATTATTGAGCTCTACTTTCATTAGTGTCTAGAATTCTGACTAATTTGAAACTTTTAACACGTATCAAGGGCCGATGACAATGCACTAATATATTTTTTTCACAAATGCATGTTTTTTAATTTTTTCTTATTTTTTTTTCGAGTTATCGGTCCACCTATGATGTATGCTTCTTTTTCTTAATTTGATCAAAACGCAGGCATTTCTTCCCCACTAGTTATCGTACAGTATTTTTAAAAGACATTTTTTACACATTTTTTACCCATTTATAAAACCCATGTTCTGTATGAAGTTGATTACAGATGTTCATGAGCGGTAGTGTCCACTTTTTTTTTTTTTTTTTGACTGACTGAAGTAGCAAACGAGCATGCAGTCCACCTGATGGTAAGTGGTCACTGCCGCTCATGGACACCTGTAATCAACTTCATACAGAACATGGGTTCTATCTGAAGTCAAACACAGATGCGTTGCTACTCCCGAGGACTATGATGGTCGCCTCATGTAAAAGTGTGCTGGCAACCACACCCTTCTATCGAAACGCAAGAAATGCTTCACGCTAGAAATAGGTGTGGCGGTGGTACTTCCCCGGTCGAACTACACTGGTTCTACCACCTTTAAACTACATGCCCGTTTGCTACTTCACTCAGGTGAAAAATAAACAAATTTATTAAAAAGTCAGCTGTATAACAATGGCACATAATCCTCCAAACTTAGGGACACTGAACACGATCGGTTCTTGGATGGATGAACACCAGTGGAAAATTGTTATGAGGTTTTCGTGCTCCGAGTACGTTACTACGAGTACTTCCAGTTATATCTAACGTTAAGTATGCTCGAGACTTGGTGCTTTTAGAAAAATTGAAATTGGATTAGAAAAATTGAAATTGGATTAGAAAAATTGAAATTGGATTAGAAAATTTTTAGAAAAATTGAAATTGAATTAAATCTACTCTGTATATCCACGTATGTATCTCCCCGGTTGAACATCGTGTATATCTATATGTCCATTACCTTGCAATGCTATATTCTAGCTGTGATAGAGCAAACACTTTAAACTATTCCCGGGGCGTTATGACATAGGGTTCTTTAAAAAAGGTGTGAAAAAAGCTCTCCTTCAAAGCCGGCGATGTATCGGCGACTCCTCTGGTGTTGCAAATGTCCATAGCCGACGGTGACTACTTTCCGTCAGGTACCCCGTCCGCCTTATTGCTAGGTTTAAGTATAAAAAAACTAGCATGTGGCATTACTATTTAAGCCTGGTCATTTGCGTGTTCATTTACCAGTGCTTGGAAGGAGGGTTTTGCTGAGATAATAATATCGCACGCTACACTCATAGCCCCACAGTAGAATTTTTTCCTGTGTCGTGGGTGTCATGTACACAAACATACAGGATAAAAAATAAGACGTAAAATCAATTCAAAGAAGCTAAGAAAAGGTAAAAATAGTAAAACAATAAATAGCATTAGGTCTGTCGTAAAAGTAGTATTTGGTCGTTATAGTAAAAATCAAGTATAAATATAAGTAAAATCAGGTATATATATAAGAGCAGTGATAGCCTAATGGTTAAAACTTGCCCTCTCAATCGAGAGGTCCGAGGTTCAAACCCAGGCACGCACCACTGATTTATGTGCGTATTATACATTAATTATCACTGCTTTTCGGTGAAGGAAAACATCGTGAGGAAACCTACACACCCTTCTTTAAAAAAAAATAGTTCTCGGAGGTGTGTGAAGTCCACCAATTCGCACTTGGACAGCGTGGTGGACTATGGCCTAAACTCTCTCATTCTGAGAGAAGACCCGTGCCCAGCAGTGGGACAGTAATGGGTTGACGAGGAAGTATAAATATTAAATAACAAATAGGAATCTAATTCATTGGATATTAGCATTCATATTAGGTATTAAATTATTAAAACTAGACCATCAAATATAAAATATTAGAATTTAACCCACTTTAATGAATATAATAATACAGTAAAGTATAAGTAAAATTGAAATAAAATTAAAGAATACAAAACAATAAGAAATTATTTCAATAACATCCCCTTCCCATATCACAATCACACGAAGAAAAATCCACACCTATTAAAACAGTCTGCAGCCCCCATGCCGTACGATGAAGTATAAACAAACAAAAAAAAACCGGGGATCGAACCCTGACCCTATTACGTAAAACCGGTATCCTGACCGCTAAAACCCGCTGTAATATTTAGTCGTTATATTTGCATTTCACAGAATTTGTTACCATATCTACATGATTAAATACGCATGTCCGGCGAAGGGCGAAAATGATATTGATTTCGTAAATCACAGTCTAATTCACGTGGCGAAATTTGAGCTATATTCTACTATTCGATATAAGGTAGATCATAAACCGTCTAATTTCGTAAACTATCTGCACCCTTCAAATGAGTTCCATTCACCACAAACCGTTCACTCATTAACCTGAATAAGTCCGGTATTCAATCCGGGAGCTTACAATGACTCACTCGAGTCCCCGATAATGTTCTAATTGCTGCAAGAATCGGTCGAGACAAAGGCGACAGAATAATGAGCGAGACCACTTATTAGAGGGTCATAGCGACCTATATTAATTGGCCTCATATTAATTGTTAATCAAAAACGTATTTGTTTATTTTTGGTGACTCGACTATTTTTTTAAGATGAAAGAAGGTGGTTGCCGGCACACTTTCACATGAGGCGACCATCATAGTCCTCGGAATTAGAAATGCATCTGAGATGGACTTCAGATGAACTCATATTCTGTATTAAGTTGATTACAGATGTCCATGGGCGGCAGTGACCACTTACCACCAGGTGGACCGCATGCTCGTTTGCTACTTCAGTCAGATAAAAAAAGAAGAAGGAAATTTATAGGAGTTCCATCTTCGATTTGGTTAACAGGTGTGATTGCAAGCTCACTTTCATATTTTAGGCATTCGTCTAATATTAGTAAAGATTATTGAATAAATAAAAAAATAGGGGCACCATGTTAGCACTCCGAACTAGCAATGCTGTAATGGACTTCAGATATAATCCTTGTTCTATATGAAGTCGCTAGCAAATGTCCATAGGCGGCAGTAACTATTTACCGATGGACTACAAACTCATTGGCTACTCCAATCTTATTAAATAATAATAATAATTACGAACACTAAGTTTGAATGCTTTTTACACGAGTTTCAATTTTCAAACTTCATACCGGAACACGATCTGAACTCACTTCCAGACGGGATTGAGGTACAAATTGACTTCACTGTTGAGCGGAGAAAAAATATATAAACGCTTACCCTACATGTATCATTTATACTTTTGTAGTACGTACGTCAACCCATTATTGGTCCACTGCTGGGCACGAGTCTTCTTTTGGAATGAGAGAGTTAGGCCATAGGCCACCGCGCTGGCCAAGTGCGAACTAGTACTGGTGGACACTGGTAATATTTATAGTAACTATTCATATTGTTTTTTTTCATACATTGAAGTAGCAAACGAGCATCCGGAGCATCCATTATGAATTGATGGTAAGTGGTCACTGCCGGCCATGAACATCTGTGACCAACTTTATACAAAACAAAAATGAAAGTCTGAAATCAATCATAGATTTGCTCACAGCGTTGCTTCTCATGAGAACTAAGATGGTCGTCTCATATAAAAAGTGAACCGGCTACCGCCCTTCTATCGAGATGCAAGCACTGTTTAATGCAACGTATGTGGCGGTAGTACCACCCCATTCATTCTCTGAATGCGTTCTCCATGCGTTCCCTTGGAGACCCTGGAGTCCTCTCTGTAGCGCCGAGGACGGCCACCGGGGGGTTATAGTGCGGTAAGAATTCCACATAACCCTGCATCGCTCCCACGGCGTCGGTTACATTTTGAAGGTTTCTCCCTCGAAAAAAAAACCTCCCCAATTGAAGCATATTCGTTCTTCTAAGTGGTACCAATCCAAATCCTTCGGACTGAATACTTTACTTTATTTCGTATGACATCATGCTTGTTTCATACGAAAGTAAAAGCTGAACTCCGCAGCTTCACCCGCGTTAAAAAATCGATGTATCGATTGTCCCGTGGGAATAACATATTTTCCCATAGTAAAAATTAACCTATATGTTAATTCAGAGTATCAGCTAACTCCCAACCAAATTTTATGAAAACCACTCCAGCCGTTTGCACGTGAAGAAGTGACAAACATACACACTCACAAACTTTCGCCTTTATAATATTAGTATGAAGTAAGTACGAGTATGATGAAGTCCACAAGTCTTTATAACATCTCATAGGTTAGACGTTCTCATGTAAAGTAAAACAATGTTATATATACAGTAGTATAATAGTTACATGTTTTCAATTAAAGAAAAACCTCTAACCGAGTGATTGGACTCTCGATCGCTTTTAATTGTAAGCCCTGTGCGGCTGTGCCACCTACATGGCACTGAACCTATTATTCTAATCGCGCTATTGTGTGAAGTCAGATCAAGCCCTTATTTAGGTTAATGGGTTAACGATTTTATGATGAACGATGCCACAAAGGTTCTATAAACAAACGCTATTGTGTATCTTCGTCACGTAATTACTTCGCGTTCAATTAATATGAAACTCTTTAATTTAATGGCGTCGATGTCAAACTCGGATAACAAGATTTTCGAAATTGATTAGCTGGAAACGTTGCCTTCGAATACAGTTATGATTTTCTGAGCTACGAAATCAAATTAAACTTCCTTAATGAAGTTGACTTTATTGATTACATTACATAATGTGCTTTACAATTCCGCTATCAATATTGCTTATAACACCATCACAAATGCCTATTTACAAATAAATAAAGGTTTTACGCTGAATAGAATAAAGTAATTAAATCTTTCTATAAATCGTGAAGAATTATAAATAATCTAACAAATAGTATGTAATTAAACGTTTTTACTACTTGAAATTAATACCTACTAACAAAAAATATATGAAACTTTTGTAAAATACTCATTTTTAAACATTTGCGTGAGACAGCCAGAAAACCTTCTTTAAGTGTTCACACACACACTCACGCTTTCTACACTCACAGCCCCACAGTAGGATTTCCTCCTGTGTCGTAAGTACCATGGACATACACAAGATGAATACATAAACACCCAGACCCAGAACAGGAATCTAAACTCATTATTTAGATACCTGTTTGGCCGGAATCGAAACCGGGACCCATTGCGCGTCAGACCGGTATGGTAACCGTTCCGCCACGCGGGTCGTCAAATTTCGATCTCGGGTCGATAGTTTGATACATGAATTTGATCTTTTTAAACCTTTTTATACTTTTAAAACTTAGGTTCTCAACATAAGCGAAAATTGTTCTTTTGTGTTCAGTAACATGTATTCATTTTAATAACTTTCGTCTTAACCACAATTCATGTAACTGCGTCGAAATATTGGCAAAAATAATACATAAACACTTATTACGGGTTCCCATTACATATTAAAATGTAACTTCACAATACCAGTCCAAGCTTCGTATATTTGTGAATCATATCAGTCCATCCTTGGTACAAGATGTCCGTAAATGCGGAAGAGTCTCGAAGGTTATTATCTTGGCCCAATACTTGCACCGATAAGAGTGGCCGTAGTAGCGCGAGCTTTCAATTTGTCTCTACCGTTATTATGTAGCGCAGCCAACACTGTTATTACCCAACACTAGAGCGTTTTGTAGAGAAGAATTCGTTTATGGAGAGTTTCAGCGAGGAAGTGTGTTTATAGAAGCATTTTCTCGAGAATATGCTCAATTTTTAGATTTTTAGAAAATGTTCGTTCTTTTGAGCGGGGTCGTAGTGTTTAAGGAACGTTTTGTTCTATTACAGTGTACGATTTGCCTAATAGAAAGGTTTATAAATCGATAGCTAGATACTTGTGAAATGTATTCAAAAACGTTCCGGAGTGCATAATTTCTCGCAGGGTTACTTAAAAACAAAAGCATTGAAATTTAAACCCCAATCTTGCACTAAGGCTTCTAACATGAGCTTAAATCATAATAAATATGTGCTGATTTTTTCTTAAATGATGTGCGTATTAGAAATTAATTTTCACTGCTTTTCGGTGAAGAAAAACATCGTGCGGGGTACCTACCATCCGAGAGTTTTTAAAAAAAAACTCGGAGGTGTAGTACCTACCATCCGAGACGTCTTTAAAATAAGTTCTCAGAGTGTGTCCACCAGAGAATCCACCAATGGGACAATAATGGGTTGACGACGACGATAAAATTGTACCAATTTATCAACCTAAATACAACAGCTACACGTAGTTAAACTAAACCACTACAACTGAAACGCACCATCACATTAACATAACAATGCAGAACAATCCCGCTCAGCTCTCAATCGGATTATTACAAATTGAATTACATTCCCGAGTTTAATACCCTTTCGAAGCCCACGTGTGCGAAATGAGATTGAATAAATTCGCGAAATTGTGTTAATAGCGAAAAGGATCAGGGAATTGGTAAAGGATGCGGACCTTGTTACGATTGGGGATTAAATTTTCTCACAATTTTCTTAGTCGTAGACATGTTTGTAAGTTGTATTGGAAAGTTGCAAAGATGTCGCAAGGCGTAAAATGTAACTGATTAGGTCGTGAAGTGACGTGAACGTGAGCAACTAATTGTACACATACAATCATTAAAAAAACTGTCAGTTTATATATAAGACTAGCTGTGCTCGCGACTTTGTCCGCGTGGAATAGTTATTTTGAGCATGATTTATTTTTGCAAACAACCTCCTCAGCTTTATAAATTGTAGCTGTTACCCATGCTTTGTCTGCGTAATTTTGTTGCAGCGTGATGTTATAAAGCCTAAAGCCTTCCTCGATAAATGGTCTATTCAAAAAAGGAAGAATTTTTCAATTCGGACCAGTAGTTCCTGAGAAAAGCGCACAAACTCTTCAGCTTTATAATATTAGTATAGATTTAACTCAATCAAGAGTAAACTTGTAGGTACGTAATTGAATATTTTCTGATTTAAACTTAAAATTTTACATCGTAATCAATTTTTAAGAGAACTTTAGTTTCTATTATCGTACTTCATACTAATATCAAAAGGCGAAAGTTTGTGTGTATGTTTGTTACTTTTCACGTCTAAATGGTTGGAGCGATTTTCATAAAATTTGGTAGAGAGCTGACACTTTGGATTAACATATAGGCTTAGTTTTTTTGCGGGGTTCAGCTTGTATATTATAAAACTATCAAAAATCTTCAATCAACCCAATTTTAAGTGGTCTCTGCAACTCATAAACATTTGTTAGCAACTTTGTACAGAACAACGGTACTAGTTGGAGTTAATCACTCAAATAAGGATAAAAGGATAAGGTCGCCTTAAATAAAAGTAAAGTGGCCACCATTAAAACAAAAACCCCCTAGAAATAACGATAACTACAACTTTGAAATTGTAAACATCCAGTGTCATTCACAAATATTTAAACAGTATTGACACCTCCAGTCTCGGAACTTGAATACCATTTCGTTTCACGATAATGGATAAAACCATTTAGTGGATTTATCGACGTGACTTCAGTAACTGTTCAGTTCATTAAAATTTCGACACTGCTCTTATCTCGCTACAAACCAACATCTTCAGGGCTTCAAAGGGGAATTTATATAAAACACCTCGTTTACGATCACCGGTGGAAACGATAAAGCGTTAATTGCATCTTTTGTGGCAGAGCTAAATAGAAATCCGAACAAAAACAGTTTCACTGTAAAAATAGCACCAAGTTCAAAGTCATAAAATTGTTGAAAAACAATCAAAAACTTTACAAAAAGTTATGAAATACAAGCACAAAAACCCAAGTTAGGATTTTTTGATTTAATATTAAAAAAGTTTTGTTGCAACCTATAAACGTAACAAAAATCGAACTTGGCGTGCGTCCTTCAGTACCCCAAAATTTCGCAATACCATTCTTATTCTTTTACTTTCATTTTAGTGGGAAGTGTGGGATAATTTTCACCTGAGTCAGTAGTTACGCTGCATTCTTACAAGTAGATAATAATACTGAACACAGAAAAAATCTTCCAACATATTTTCAGCTCTGTCTAACTCAAATCGTATCCATTCAGATTTCGATACTTTTATGAAATATTGTGGTGATAATTATACTTATTTTACAACCATTTCGTTTCACGATAATGGATAAAACCATTTAGTGGATTTAACGACGTGACTTCAGTAACTGTTCAGTTCATTAAAATTTCGACACTGCTCTTATCTCGCTACAAACCAACATCTTCCGGGCTTCAAAGGGGAATTTATATAAAAACACCTCGTTTACGGTCACCGGTAGAGGCGATAAAGCGTTAATTGCATTTTGTGGCAGAGCTAAATAGAGATACAGAACGTCTAAGATTGACAATAAGTTTACCTATTTTATTATTAGTAGAATACATTTGATTGGCTGATATTTAAAGAAGAAAACAGGTGTTTAATATCTATTAATTTGCGTTAGTTTACTTATCATTAAGATTACCTGCTTAGTTTTAACCAGTTTAGTTTTAATTATAAAGTTTATTTACCGTCTTCTCAAAGAAAAGATGTTGTATATTGACACACTACTGCAACATTATTTACAGTAACAAAGTCAAAAAGTAATTATGCTCAAAACTCATTGGTTAACCAATTGCAAACCAATTATAACTATAATGTCAACGCAATCGATATATTTCACTCCTGCAAAAAAAGTTTAAAACAGAAATACATAAACCGATTGCGAAAACATATATTTAGTATAACTTAATAGTAAACTGAAAAAAAACATATTATTAATCATTTCTTAATATACAGAGAGAGAGAAAGACACACACACATGCACACACACAGAGACACAAATTTAGATTTAACGCTAAAGTAAGTAAATTAAATTAAGTATAAGAATTTGAACGTAAGCCTAACTTGGTGATTGCCGTGTTAATTCTAATTTTATTGTATAAAATGTAAATCGCTTTTTGGCTGTAAGACTTGTAACCTATTTAACTTAGACCTGTCGATTTTGTGACTAAAATAAAATAAAAATATATACCTCACGTATTTTTAATTCTTAACGGGTACTTGCCACATGCCTCGTGAATTCTTTTAGAATTATTTTTGCCGATATTTCTAATAAACCTATTATTACATTTTTTTCCGCAAGTACCCGTTAAATATAAAAATGTATCGCGATAATATTAGTCTAAAATCAGATATTTTTAAACTCTTTTTATTTCCTCCAACGAATAACCAATAACAATAAACAACACGTAAATGCCATAAAACAAAAGTTAGAACAAAACCCGATACTAACAAACTAAACCGTTATCGGTAGAGCCGGTAGAGCATAACTCGTAGAGCTCGTGTAGAGCGCGCGTAGTCGCACTAGTTTCCGAGATCGCACCGCTGATTGTGTTAGCGACTGTACACGACTATTTGTTGTCGAAAGAGTGCGAATGGACTGATAACAGGGAATGGCGCTAGCTTTTATCGAGGCTACGGAACAAGCGTTTAAATAGGCGTTTTTCTATTTTTAATCATTAAAAATTGATGACAAGAAATGGCGCTAGCATTAACAGAGGTTGTATAGCAAGAGTTTGCAATGGGCACAATTTCAGCTTCGATTAAAAAAAAAATCAGCGTACCGTTTGCAAGTCTTTAAAGTTCTCAGTCTAAAGATCTCTGGTAGAACTGGATTAGGTCAGTAATACAAGAAATTAATGACAACTAACTGTTAAGTGTCCTTTTGATATAAACAACATTGATTTAATAAAAAGGCACTTTACAATGTACAAAAAGTGAAGCTTATATATTAGGCGACCATCATAGTCCTCGGGAGTAGCAATGCATCTGTGATTGACTTCAAATAGAACCCATGTTCTGTATAAAGTCGATTACAGATGTCCATGAGCGGCAGTGACACTTACCATCAGATGGACTGCATGCTCGTTTTCTACTTCAGTCAGATAAAAAAAGCATTTTCATAATCTGTTTTTCTTTCGTGTTATTTTTACCAGATCTCTGTTATGCAAGATTCCGTTCCAACATTCAGTTGAAATAATTAATTTAGATAGCAATTTCCTATACGTGAGAAAATAAAACTATTATGTATAATAATTTTACATAATACTCCCAAATCACTCTTTTCGTGGCCCAACCTGTAGCGGGGAATCGCGAGCACTAGCTTGATATCACACGTCTCTTATTGAATTCCCGGTCAGTTCCCGCGGGCACCGCATTACCGGACCAGGCCTCCATAACCCCGTTTTGCTAGAAGTGTTCTTGTTTTATACTTGAGGTTAGTAATGTTATTATTTTTGTTTGGGAACAAAAAGTTGGACAAAAACTTGTGTTACTAGTAAGGCCAAAGAAAGAATGTCATTTTTTTTTATTTATTAAAAAACACGCATTCTACACTCATAGCCCCACACTAGGATTTTCTCCTGTGTCGTGGGTACCATGGACACAAGACGAATACACAAACACTCAGACCCAGAACATGAATCTAAACTCATCGTTCAGATACCTGTCTGGCCGGGAATAGAACCCGGCACCCATTGCGCGTCAGACCGGTATGGTAACCGCTCCGCCACGCGGGTCGTCAACATTGTCTTGGCAAATATTGTAAGCGACTTTGATTGAACGTATATGGTGTAATTTTTGATAACTGTTAATATAAATTTGTCTTAACATTTTAATAGAATAAAGTAATATTAAATAAAGTACGTAAGTACGAAAAATAGTAATGAACATTCGTAGAAAGTAAGAAAAGTGATCAATGCAGAATGAAGCCAAATAAAAACATTTGTATTAAACTTCATTGAGATATATAAGATACAAATATATTTTTTTAACCGACTTCACAGAGGATTTCTGAAGTTGGTGGTCATTTCTCAGAACTATTGGATATTAGACACAATTTACGACGTAAAGCATCGAAACATATTGAGTGTTGACTTTAGAACTATGTACTAAAAGAACAGTTATTTTTTAATTTATTTTTTGTTTTGTTTGTTATTTCTATCAACAAACGTATATTTTGTAGTAACCGACGTAGCTTTTATTTTTTGATACTATTTTAGCGAAACTTCTATTTACATTAGTTTGCAGAATAGACAATAAACAAATATCATTAATAGTCACCCGTCGCAACGGAACGAAATCGGACCGTAATTTAAATTAAAAAACAAACTTCATATTGTCCAAATATATCTCAAATTCCAATAAATTGTAATAATATTGAAGTATTGAACGCACCCGCTAAAGGTAAAAAGAGGTTTAATTAGCTGAGCTGCATTTAAAAGCAATAGCGGGTATTTTGACAAAGACATCTGACATTTTTGACGTTGTGTTTTCATAGTAAGGCATTGAATATTTCGTTTATTATGTATGTGTTTATGTCAAGGTAGTGTGTGTAATGTGTTTTAGTTGATTTTATGTATGTTTCATGTATTATTTGAAAAAAATATTAGCATTTCGTAATCATTCCCTACATCAACTATAACCGTGCGTAATTCCACACTCCTCCATCAGCGTCAAGTATCTTAAAAACGGATCATAAGTTTTTGGTTTACGTATTAATATATAGATATATTAGACTCTAGACATAGAGAAAGTGATGACAACATTAACCAAATAATGATGGCATCTAAAATTTTACGCGGAAACGGAAACAGTTCCCAGTGTGACACGATTATTATGTGTTGTTCTTTTGAAATTTACAACATCTGAATCCGTTTTATGTGATCGGACATCAAAGAAACGAATTGCGTTATAACGGAATGGAATGCAATCTTCCTGGAATGAAATATAAGTAAATTACATCTCTTTGTAGATGAAAGTATTAGATTTTTTTGTATACTTTTACTATTTTATTATAAACTAGTTAATTTTATTTGAAGTTTGTATCTATTCACTAGTGGCATTGGGCTGTGACTGTGGCGGTAGGCTGGCCACATATCGCAGAACCGATGGTCGAAGGAGCAGACGAGTTCTCGAATGGTGACCAAGATCCGGCAGACGTAATGTAGAACGCCATCCGGCTCGCTGGTCCGACGACCGTAAGAGGGTTGGAGGCAGTGTTTGGATGAGAGTATCTGAGGACCAAGCATTGTGGCACAGCTTGGGGGAGGCCTATGTCCAGCAGTGGAAAGAAAAAGGCTGATGTGATGATGATGATGTTTTGTTAACAATATAATTAGGTTTACATATTGAAGTGAAACTTCTTTAGGCGCATGAGGGTAAAATTTTTACAGATGAAACGTCACGTCGGTATGCAACGGAAGTGTCGGAAAAGAGAGAGAGAGTGATCGAGACCGATTGAGAGAGAGTAAGACAGGGCGAACGTAGCATGAGCAACTAGCCGTGGAGTGAGAGTAGGGAGCAAGCGAGTGAGAAAGATTGAGAGAAAAAGTGAGACAGAGCGAACGTCGTATCACGCCTTTTTCCCTTCCTCTTAATCTTGGAAATTTAAAGTTTTAGATTTGTATAAATATAAACAAGATTTATAAATTAATTCGCCAAAGAAGTTTCACTTCTGACATGTGTACTTTGTACGCACGCATGTTTTTTTTTTTGTAGTTCGACGGTATCGACACAAATAGTGTGTTGGTGATAACAATAACACAAACACTTGGGCGGCAGTCCACTTACCATCGGGTGGATTGCAAGCTCGTTTGGTATTTAGTAAGATAAAAAAATACGGTTTTACGTATACTCCACCTAGTTCAAATGAAAAATGGGTCTGAAAAGTATGGTTTAGTGCCCGAAATCAAATGATTGTTTAATCCTAAATTGAGTACAGCCCATGATTCTCCCACTGCTGGGCACGGGTCTTCTCTTAGAAGGAGAGAGTTTTAGGCCATAGTTCACCGCGCTGGCCAAGTGTGAATTTGTGGACGGCCAAGTGCGCATTGGTGTTAATCTTAAATGGTATGTATAAAATTGAACGAAAGTATTTATATATAGAGGACTTACTTTCAGGATACTTGTTTTATTAGAACATATAAAGTTTAAATCGTTTTAGAGCAATTGTTCTCAACCTTTTTGAAGTCAAATAGCACTGTGATATATGTATCTATATATTAATACGTGAAGCAAAAACTTGTGAAGCATTTTTAAGTAATATGCCGCGGACGGCTTAGTATGAAACTTTGCACTGTTATAGTGGACGTAGAGAAGGAGTACAGAATGTTAATATTTTCAAATTATGGATGTAATATACACAAAATCAACTAAAAACAAATAACACACTATTTTGCATTTGCCACAAACACGTAAATAAGAAACGAAATAGAACATTTAATGTCTATAACGCCAGAAATGTCACTGTTTTAGTCAAAATACCCCCTATTGCTTTTAAATGCGGCTTAGCTTATTTAATCTCTTTTTATATATTTAACGGGTGCATTCTAAATTAATTGAAAATTATTACATTTTATTTGAATTTGAGAAATATTCGTACTTCTTCGGACAAAATGAAGTTTAATGTTTGAATTTTGATATTACGGTCTGATTATATAATTACCTTAATATTTATTTATTTATTTATTTAATTTTTGAAACACCTTAAGCTAAGGGTTACAAGGGTAAACTTAATGCCTAGTGGCATTCTCTGCCAGTCAACCCTGGGCGATACCCAGGGTTGACTGGCAGAGAATGCCACTAGGCAGGCGATAATTTGTGGTAGGTATATAAAAAGTAAGTATAATCTATTAATTGGTAAAATAATCATACAATATTAAAAACATTAATATATACTTATATAATTATACAGTTAATATAATAATATAATAAGTAATATATAATTATAACAATACATAATACATATAATACAATAATAAATAAAAGGATTGAAATGTAAATAGTCTCATGTCTGTTGAAAATAATGTTCCCGTAAAAGCGCCTTGAACGTGCTACGGCATGTGGCTTGTCTGATGTTTTCGGGTAGGGCGTTCCAGAGTAGTATCGACTGTACCGTGAAGGAATAACGGAAAAAGCTACTGTTATGCTGTGGAATATTGACTTTTAAAATTCGGGAAGAACGAAGACCACTGTCATGCGAAGAGCAGTGGAACTGAAAATTTTCCTTTAAGTAGGACGGAGAAGCTGGATCGTGTAAAATAGAATACAGAACCAAGAGAATCCTAGAATTACGCCTTTGACGAATAGTTAACCATTTAAGCTGACGTCTATAATTAGATATTCAGTTATTTCGTAGAGGATACCTGAGTCCTTGCTACCTATGGACCTCTACAGGTTGGAAACCAGTGCCTCAATGCAAACGAAACTATTGTTTGCGCGTAGTTCCTTAAGCTCGTGCGCTAACTCCTGTGTGCTTCGTAAGCCTGTATTACTTTGTACTTTAAAAGTGTACCTTGTATGCTCTTGCAAAAAAAGAATAGATAAAATATAAAATGTGTATTCCTTTTATAACTTTTATGTATTATTTTCTCGTAAATATTATGATTCAATGCTTTTGACGCGTACCTACTAATGAAATAATTTTAAAAAAGTAAGTTTTGGTAGTATAAAAAGTATTTATTTACTCGCACTTTGTATTTTGATTTAGGTTGCAAACTTTGACCATTTGATGCAATAAATGTGGTGAAAACTTAGTAATTACATTCGTACATACATAGTAACGCTAAAATATATACGCAAAGCGTATATAAATTATGTACCAGCTAATAATTGTCAGTGAGATTGTGTAACGTACATGCTCGTATTACCCGACTGCGTCAGAAGCAGGTTAACGTTTATCGAGCGTATGTATGTATGTATATTAGTGTATAAGTCTGTATGTATGTCCATATCTTTGGCACGCTCTAGAGCCCAAACGGCTAGACGGATCGTAACATATGACGTATCATTTGAAACGTCTCAGATGTGAGAGTGACTTAGGCTATATAATTTTTAAATATGACTCCTGCGGTCAGAGAAAAATGTATGAACCACCAGGGTAGACCTTTACAAGTATAACAGCTTTACAACATTTTTGTATACTATTTTAACGCAAATTAAAAAAAAAACTCTCGTTAACTCTTATTTGTCCCACTGCTGAGCACGGGTCTTGTCTTGTCTCAAAATGAGAGAGCTTAAGCCATAGTCCACCGCGCTGGCCAAGTGCGAATTGGTGGTAGAAAAAAAATATTACAAAAACCAAAAAAGGGATTGATTCGTGTTTAAACAATCAGGCTATTCATAATTTAACTATGTTACTTGTTAAAAACCAATATTTTTTAACGTTATACTTTTTATATTTTATTATATGAAGTATTAATTCAATTATTCAATCATCTTTATTCTTAAGTACCCAACAACTTGATTAAACAGACTTTTATGCACTTCATTTTCACCATAGTATCCTCTTCGCTTGTAAAAATCTTCGAACAAATTCACTATTAAAAGAACTAAGTAGTGAATTTATTCGATTAATTTTAAACATACTTATGAAACTGTCCAACCATGTATCATTTTAGTACAGAATTATTATCTTTATTACCCCCTAATGTTAAAAGTACGTGGGAGGAATTAAGGAACAGTTCGGGTCTTAAGTTTTAATTGGGTCATTAAGAATTATTTGTGGGCCAATTTGTGGAGCGCGGACATTATCGGCTCCAATATTGTCACTTAACGGGTTTTGCTTCTGAATAAGTAATTTGTTATTAAATTTGTTACTTGTTGCATTATATCTAAATATCCTAAGGTAAGAAAACTTTCGTCAAAGCTATTTCTGTATATATATTATCTGTGTTTAGTTATCGCGACGTAAACTGGTTTTACTACTATAGTTTACCAAATTTTGAGGTGGTAGAAGCAGTGTAACTCGCCGGGGAAGTACCACCGCCACACCTATTTCTAGCGTGAAGCAGTTTTTGCGTTTCGATAAAGCGGTATGGTTGTCAGCACACTTGGGAGTAGCGACGCATCTGTGATTGACTTCAGATAGAACCCCATGTTCTGTATGAAGTTGCTTACAGATGTTTATGTGCATAAGCACTTACCATCAGGTGGACAGCATGCTCGTTTGCTACTTCAATCTTATAAAAAAATGAAGTAGAACCCGTGGTGGTAGCCCCAGTGTAAGTGAACAAGGAATGTACCACCGCCTCCGTTTCATTGGAAGGGTGATGTTGCCGACTTACTTCTATATGAGGCGACCATCTTAATCTTAGAAAGTAGCAACGCATCTATGGTTGACTTCAAATAGTACCTTTGTTCTCGAAGGTGCACACAGTCACTATGGGCGGCATTGACCACTACCTGCCGGGTGGTCTGCATGCTCGTTTGCTGTTTTAATCTCTGTATTCATGTTACAAGAGAGTGGTCACGCAAATTAACATTTCAAAACAAAATCAGTTATCGATATTAAATATTTCTAAAAACTATGATTAATTTCCGTAGATGGCAATTGACTACTTAGCATCTATGTATGTCAGAATGTCTGTTGGATACCTAACTGGAGAAGCTTTATATTTATAATGCTAACGAAAAATTCTCCTCCGAATGTATTAGCGATTTTTCTGGTGTTAAGAATATCCATTGATAAGGAGATTAGTTGTAATCAATGCGTAGAACACGCATTGATTACAATAAGTCTCCATTACCGGCTTTACAATAGTGAGTGTTCCGAGGAAGTTTTTGACCTGGTGCCTTCGTCGCCTTGTCTTCACCGCACCACTCGTCGAAGGATGAAATTCCATCCACACCAACTGGACCCGTGGCGGACCTCCACGGTTCGGTTTTGCCACGGACGTGCAAGTTGTGGAATGAGCTTTCTCCTGAGGTATTCCCGGAGCGCTATGACATGGGGTTCATCAAGAAAGGTGCGAAAAGAGCTCTCCTTCAAAGCCGGCGATGCATTGGCGACTCTTCTGGTGTTGCAAATGTCGATAGGCGACGGTGACTACTTTCCATCAGGTAGCCCGTTTGCCCTATCGTTAGGTTAAAGTATAAAAAAAAATCAAGCAGCCTATCTGCCTTCATTATGTTCAAATATAAAAAAAAAATATTTTTATATCTCATATCTATATGGTAAGCTGACAATCCCAAGGAATCATACGGACTACTTTGGAATTTCTCATGTCTTTAAAACTAAGAAATAGCAACGCAAACCTTATACATGTAAATCTTGGAAAAGTTTTTCCATCTTAAACTTTCCATTATAACATTAAATGTATCATACAAAGCTCCCATCAGCTCTTCCCAAACTAGGATTTAAACTTTAAGCAAAGGATTTAACCCGCTGTCGCAAGTTTCTTAAAGTTAAAAATATTGTTCGTATTAAACGGGCTTACACTTGTACCATTCTTTATAATAAGCATCTAGAATTTAAACTATTTTAAAGCTAATTAAAAACTATTAACTTTCAAGGAAATAATAATGTATAGAAATAATTCTATAAGATTTATCGGTTACATTGTCACGTTTGTAACTAATTATAATCAGTGAAGTAGCAAACGAGCACGTCGTCCTTGTATTTCCGGGATTAGAATAGGCCTACAGTATCCCTGCCTGTCGTAAGAGGCGACTAAAACGGGCTTCCGGGGTTGCGGGCGGCTAGAGTGGGAGCTTGAACCGTCCAGCCAAGCGATCCCGGGAAGGATAGTGGTATGTGTGGTCGCATACCATCATAAAGACTAGACGGAGCGGCGGGCCCAGCCACCCATCCCAGAGGAGCCCGATGGGGCAACGCGCTTAAGGGATTCCGGTTGCGATCCTTTGGAGATACCGGAGTCCTCTTTGTAGCGCTGAGGACAGGATTTTAGTACGTTAAAAATCCCACATAACCCTGCATCGCTCCAACGGCGTCGGGTAGGTACTTTTTGAAGGTTTCCCCCTCGAGAGCAAAAAAAAACGACAATAGAGCACGTAAGTGGTTCTCCCACATTTTCTATCCGAAATCAATCATTGATGCGTTGCTACTCGAAGACTACGATAAAACACTAAGACTTTCTTAACTGACTTTCTTTTCTGAGTTTCTTAAGACCAAAGTGCAAGAACCGCCTCGGTCGTACATATATGTCGGCGCGACACCGCGTATTTATGAAAAACACGTCGCCGATAATTATTATTTTAGTTAGTTTAAAGATCTAAAATTGTATGTTTATTGAATTAGCAACATTTAATGATTTTTAGAATTGTAATTTAGTTTACCCTCCATAAATTTGTTATTGTCACACCACCAAACATTGTTATAAATAGGCGAGCGAACGCCGGTAGAAAAAGATTTCTTGCTTAACCGTCGAAGCGATCGGACCTCCTCAGTTGTGAATAAATCGAAGAAGTTTAATGCTTTGTATTACTTGAAATATTCAAGAAAGAACAGTAATGAAGACCTCGACCATCCTGACGTCACGCTGCCACTTCGTTATATATGTTTTAAAACAGTCAATGCTGCTATTTTACCGTAATAATGTCATTAGTATTGCTATGGTATTTTTTATAACTAGCATTATAGGAATAATGTTGTATCAAATAATTATGCCATTATTTTACCACTACATATTCTAACTGCACTAATAAACTATTATTGCCTTCTTACGTCGTAAATGTCGACTTTCAATGGCTCATGTTTACATAAAGCCTTCATATTTGCTTTTGAAGCATTGCATTTGCTTAAATAGAACCTTTGTTCTATTAAAGTTACTTACATTTTTTATGGGCTGTAACTATATACCATCAGATAAACTCTATTCTTTTTCAATATTTTAATTTTATAAAATCGATATTGACGGCGCAACTTTTTTGTCAGTGCCCAACAACACATAAAGTAATGAATCTGAAGTAGCATAAAGTACATTCTTAAAACGGTTAGGTATTATGTATTTTTATACGTAAATCGAAGCACTTATATGAAACGATCGGTATTCAAAGACAATAAACACTGGATAAGACTAAGCGTACTTCCTTAAAACGGTGATAATATTGCCATCGCTTTTTTTCCGATACTAGCTGTGCCCGCGACTTCGTCCGCGTGGAATAGTTATTTTGGGCATAATTTATTTTTGCAAACAACATCCTCAGCTTTATAAATTATAGCTTTTATCCACGACTTTGTCCGTTTCATTTTCTATTATTATTTTAGACAATTTCACATTTTCCATTATTTCTTCGCTCCTAATAGTTGCAGCGTGATGTTATATAGCCTAAAGCCTTCCTCGATAAATGGTCTATTCAATACAAAAAGAATTTTTAAATTCGAACCAGTAGTTCCTGAGATTAGAGCAAACAAACAAACTCTTCAGCTTTATATATTAGTATAGATTAGTATAGATTACAACAGTCCTAATACTAGGAAACGTAACACAATGAGATAGTCGGTATCAGTATGAGAATAAACACATTTTTTTTAATACCACTCCGTATAAAACAATTTTCAAACACCTCGCCAAACATACCCACACAACAGTTCATCTCGTTTTGCCCAAAACAATCATTATTAACGTCTTCACCCGTAATTGCAATTTATTTATTTATTTAAAAAAAAAAACGTCAACATTAACCATATGCAACGCACTTTACGATGATGGGCAAAAACAAAAATTGCTTTAAGGAAACATAAACTCGTAAGACAGTTACCTAACATTACATCACCATACATCATAGGGTGCCATTACCCAAATTGACGCCATTCGTCCGCGGATCAAAGTGCTGGATTATAAAAAGCGCGTTACACCGACGCGCTCGTTTATTATTACTTTATGCTCCGTAAAATAAACAGCCGATACGAGTAACGTCGTTTGGGAGCTGTGCTTCGTTCAAATGATCGACTTACTTAGTATTTCCAATGTTAACAACGATCAAATAATTAAATAGTCACGTGCGCACTTGCTTTGTGCGAAAAGAAAAAATCTTACTATTTTTTCATAATATTAAAAAGTCTCGTAGCAGCTGAACCTGAACATGTGACAAAATTTAACGCATCAGTGCTAGTCTTCAGAAATAGCAATGCGTTTATGACTGATTATAGAGAAAACCACAATCCACAGGCGACAGTAATAAGTTACGATCATACTTGCATACCCGTTTGCTAATTTAATTTCATAAAAACAACAATAAGTCATGTATTCTTCAAGAAAGTTATAATTAACCTTTTTCCACCGTAAAGCAGCGAGGACTACTGTTCCGCTTTTGACCCGCTTTTTTCACTCAATAAGTGTCTAAATCCCGATTTACTAAAAAATCTGGCTACGCTGGCCAGTCACCACTTACAACCAGGTAGTCTGCATGCTCGTTTGCTACTTTAAGTCTTATAAAATAACTTATGGCATATGATTTCCACTTAGCACTATCTCGTTTACTCTTACTGATGTAAAGCCACAAATTTTAAGGGTCCTCCGAGCGCTTGGCCGTAAAATTACATAAATGTTTATATTATTGAGCCGTAATATCCACCGATGAGTTACTGACCTCTAGCGAAATTTGAGCCAGTGTTTCAGCATTAATTTGGGAGATTTGTGTGGGAATTTCGCAACTAACTTAAGAAGATAATGGATGTTATTACGCTACTTCGTTGTTAAGTAAGCGTAGGGTGTAGGGACTTAATCGTTTGTGTAGGAGGCTTTAAGTGGTTGTTATAGACTCTCAAATACATATTTTCGTAACAATTATTATCTGTAACAATCGATGTGGGGTAGGGGGTACAACTCATTATTTTCCCACTGCTGGGCACGGGTTTTCTTTAGAGTTTTAGGCCATAGTCCACCGTGCTGGCCAAGTGCGAATTGGTGGACTTCACACACCTCCAAGAACTTTTTTTTAAAGAACTCTCGGGTGTGTAGGTTTCCTCACGACGTTTTCCTTCACCGAAAAGCAGTGATAATTAATTCCTGATACACATATAAATCGTGGTGCGTGCCTGGGTATGAACCTCGTACCTCCCGATTGAGAGGAAAAGTTTCAACCATTAGGATATCACTGCTCTCGATCGAGCAATCGATGTACTAAACGAAAATTAATTGGTTTAAGAAGTACTCATCTTGAATCTTGAATTGACTTGAATCAACTTAGCTTTAATGGGTAGCCACACAATTGGGATTGACTTCAGGGAGGACTTTAATGTAAATAAATTTTACAATTTTTGTTAAGAAAAAGATAAATATTTCGAATGAGCAAACTGCTTCAATGAGCGTATAAATTGCTTATTTTAATAATTTTTAAACATTTCTGGCGTACAAGGAAAGATAATCCATACTAATATTATAAATGTGAAAGTGTGTTTGTTTGTTCCTCTTTCACGTCGCCACATAGCTATTATATGATATAGTTTATATGTTGATAAATAGTTATGAGGACAGAGAGTGACGTAGGCTACTTTTTACCGCGCTCTCTCATTCTCATGAGAATATCGATGTTTTGTTAATGGATACATATTTAGTAGTACGAGACGTTGTTAATAGATGGCGTTCGTAAAATTCATTTGCAAGTTCTGAATCACGCTATCAAATGCTAATGTTAATTCCTTCTGACCGTGCGGGCGAAGTAAGAGGTAACAAAATAATATAATAACGATTTTAAGCTAGTAACATTGACTCTTTAGTTATTTTTTGTAATTTTTTTATACTTTTATTTATATGTTTCTCGTTAAAACTAATAAGTACTCATTCAAGCATAATATAAGGCATATGGAGGATAATAATAAAGTAAGTTTAGCAATGATAAAGTAAAATAATCGTCTCGGGGCTAATTTTCTCGCTTCATTCCGTAGATAATAAGATCATAATAATGATAATTAGGAAGGTCCGCGTCTCCAAATTGTATTAAGCCGAGCGCTTACTTCGTCTCGAAATACATACAAACATCTGACTTGTAATTCTGCTAGGTGTATTTAACTAAATTATCTTATTACGGTGTAGTATTATGTGTACGAGAATAGATATATACAAACTAGAGATATAACGAACATTGGGATTTGATTTCGCGAATATTCGCGTGTTTTTAGACATTCACAAGAAACGGTTTGCACGCTCGTTTCTGCCAAGGACGTGCAAGATGTGCAACGAGCTTCCTCCTAAGGTATTCCCGGAGCGCTATGTCATGGGGCTCTTCAAAAAGGTGTGAAAAGAGCTCTCCTTCAAAGCCGGCGATGCATTGGCAACTCCTCTAGTGTTGCGAATGTCCATAGGCGACGGTGATAGTTTTTGATGACATCTGCGTCCTACCATTACGACTAACACGATAATTATAATAATAAGGACGTTCATGATGATTACAAAAACTTCAATGAATATCAATCTTTTTTTTTCCAACAAAACAAGTACGTTCCTCAGGTTTCACATACACTTATAACAACAATAATTCTCGTATCAACGTAACACACAGACCTTCGAAAATTCCATCAAAATGTAATTTAATCTAAAAGATAGCCCTGTATTACGAAACAGCGGTAACCAATAAAAAGCAAAAAAGATGTAATTCACCAACAAAATTGACATTGAAATATCGACAAAGGAACAGAGGGAACTTCGAGAGAAAGGATCGGAATAACTTCGGCAAAGTTACACAAAGTACTGCTTACTAGTGATGTAATGAAACTCTTCTACGCATTCGCAAATTCGTCGTCAACCCATTATTGACACACTGCTGGGCACGGTCTCTCAGAATGAGAGAGTTTAGGCCATAGTCCACCGCGCTGGCCAAGTACGAATTGGTGGACTTTAGGTTTCCTCACGATATCTTACACCGAAATGCAGTGATAATTAATTTCTAATTCGCACATAAATCAGTGGTGCGTGCCTGGGTTTGAACCTCGGTCCTCCCGATTGAGAGGGCAAGTTCCAACCATTAGGATATCACTGCTCTAGTATTCGCAAGGTTATAAATATTGCATTCGCAAGAATTGTGCGAACATATTTTACTATTACATGAGACATATTTGCATACCGTTTGGGTTAGGATAAGAGCACAGAACTAATGTATTTTACATATATATTCCACCTTATACCAAATAATAGAACTGATTGAATTGAATTGAATTGAATATTTTGCGAATACTGAATTGCAGTGTTTTCCAAAAATAGTAATCTAATCTGTACAAATTGAAGTCGAACTGTAGTTTGTCGACCAAAAAATCTTCAAAACTACATACTCCGGCCTTCTACAAAACGAAAATACAGACAAAATTCGCATTCACAGGTAAGAGATATCCGCATTCGCTTTCGCATTTGCGAATATTCAAATAACACTCGTTACTCACTACTGCTTACGGTCTGAGAGCTGAAAGCGTCTTATTTACGGATAACGTTTATATGTTACTTTTCGCTACGATCGAATGGTCTAAACGGGTTCATCTTAAGCATTATAAGTGATTGGTTTTCGGAAACCTTTGTAATTATTTGGACTTTTTTGTTGTAATATTTTAAAAAAGGACAATGTTTGTTAAGGGTAAGACAATATACTAAAAATATATTCACAACAGGTGTTTTCACAAAAATTTGAACACAAAATCATCGTCATAAATAATACTATAAAAATAAAGAGTTAATAAAAATATATTAAAAATAAAGATTTTCGGGAAGCATCATTGAATGAGTACAATCCTTTTCACAAAAAATATTTGGCTTAAATATTTTATTTTAACTCAAAGTAACTAATGAAATATATCATGCAATTACATTAAATGGTAAACTTTTTCATCCATGATAGCGAGTCAATTTTAATTTAATATTGTTTATTAAATAGTTCATTTCGTTTACTTACTGGCTGCTGTTTTAATGTTACTTATGTTGCTCCTTTTAATCCATCCATCCATCCATCAGCCCTTTGAGGCCCACTGCTGGACATAGGTCTACCCTGAATGACGCAACTCCAACCGGTCCTGTGCCTTCTGAATCCAACGGTTTCCCGCTGTCTTCTTTAGATCATCGGTCTACCTGGTTGGGGGGCGACCTGTGCTCCTTTTACCTTTTAATACTTCAATAAAAAGTGTTCTCCAAATTGTAATAGTACTTACTATGATATTTTTTATCCTTAGAAGAAACCAATTGATATAACAAAATGTACATTCAGCACGACCCTTCTCATAGGGCCATACGTGTCTATATGAAAGCGAGTTTCTGCGGCGTTACAGGGCGCAACTTCCCGTATGTCAATCTTTGTAAGTAGCCGCGAGCGCTTGTCACCGCTCGGTGGGTTTATTGTCTGGCGAATGGGTTCTACAATATACATGTTGTTTGTTTTGTTTTACAAGCCACAAACATGCATGAAATGTCGGGGATCACTGCCGGCTCTGAACAGACGTCTTATTTCGGGTCACAAACCCGAAATAAGACGTCTAAGAATCCGGTTAAGTATATTTTTATGATTTTAGACTAGTATTATCGCGGAATTTATACATTTTAATAATTAACGGGTACTCACGATATGCGGTTTTTGAATATCAGCAAAAATAATTCTTAAAGAACTCAAAAACCGCATATCGTGAGTACCTGTTAATTATTAAAATAAGTATATTTTTTATTCTATGAAATAGCAAACGAGCATTCAATCCACCTGATGCTTTATTATCTGATTGAAATAGCAAGCGAGTATACAGTCTACCTGTTGGTAAGTGGTCACTACCGCCCATGAACATCTGTTCACTCTTTCACTCTGCAACTTCAAATAGAACAGGGTTCTATCTGAAGTCAATCGCAGTGTGTTGCTACTCCCAAGGACTTTGTTGGTCGCCTCATATAAAAGTATGCCGGCAACCACACCCTTCCATCGAAACGCAAGAAATTCTTCACGCTAGAAATAGGTGGGGCGGTGGTACCTCCCCAGTCCAACTACACTGATTCTACCACCTGTAACAGGTAAGGTAACCCTGCCACAGACATCTGTTAGTAACTTCGTAGTGATTAGGGGTTCTTTTTGAAGTCAACTACGCTACTACTAAGGTGGCCATCTCGCAAGAAACTGGGACTAAAGAAGAGTTGCTAATGAAGACTTATAACTTGTGTCTGTTCTTTACCTTAACATGACTGATGACTTTAGATAGAAATCTAGAAATATTCTATGTGAAGTTACTTATATATGTTCATGGGCGGCAGTGACTACTTACCATCCGATGGATTGCCGACTCGTTTGCTACTTAATTCTTATAAAATAGATTCTTATGAATAAAAGTAGATCTTATAAAAAAGCCAACGTTGCCACCATCACACACTACAGTGTGATGGTGACAACGATGGCTTAACGTGGAGCTAAGAAATAAAGAGTAAATAAGTTAAGAAAAAAAATCTTGTGAAAAAAGGCACGGACTACCAGACTGTGGAGTTTTTTTGATAAAATAAATAAAAAAATCTTATAAAAAATAGAATACACAAAAAGCATCAAAAGATACGGACGATAAGGCTGTAGAGTTTTTGCGATAAAAAAAATCTTATAAAAAAATAGAAAACACAAAAAACATCTGCCATTAAGCATAAATAACAGTGAATTGCTGTCGCCGATATTGAAACAAGTTTTAATGAAACAGAAACAAGTCTAAGCACCTTTACTTTCAGTATGACCCTTCTCAGAGGGTCATAACATGTTCGCTTCCTAAAAGCCCCTCGTATATCTCAGGGCTTATGGTGCGCGGCTCATCCCGTTTGTCAATCTCTGTAAATAGCCGCCAGCGACTTTCACGGCTCGCTTGCCGTGTTGTTTTGTAACGGATATTGTCATTCGTATTGTACAGTCAACAGCAAATAGATGGTGACATTCCAACTGTCCACATTGTTAGATACAACCAAAGTACTCAATAATATCGGCACAATTTGAAGGTGGTAGAACCAGTGTAGTTCGACCGGGGAAGGACCACCGCCACACCTATTTCTAACGTGAAGCATTTCTTGCGTTTCGATGGAAGGGTGTGGTTGCCGGCACACTTTTATATGAGGCGACCATCATAGTCCTCGGGAGTAGCAACGCATCTGTAATTGACTTCACATAAAACCCATGTTCTGTGTAAAGTTGATTACAGATGTCCATGAGCGGCAGTGATCACTTACCATCAGGTGGAATAATAAATAATAATAATAATAATACTTTATTGTCCAACAAGATTGTACATAATATAGACTTATGTATTACAATAACCACAAAGTGCAGTATACAGGTAGTAACGAAATTATTCCTAAAATAACATAAGTACATTGAACTCTGGTACCCATTGTAAGATTTAACTTGTGTTATGGGTATCAGGAGTTTTACAAAAAATACTTTACCACTAGGATATCAGGTCGATCTCTGTATCTGAGGTTGTGAAAAATCTTGAGCAGAGTTTATTATAAAAACAAATTTAACAAAAATAAAAACAATAGAGCATTAATACTAATATATCTACTACGGAAGAAACGAGCGCTTACTGTGAGGTGGACTGCATGCTCGTTTGCTACTTCAGTCAAATAAAAAAAAACAAACAACTTGTTGTTCAGTCAAATAAACAAAAAAAAAACAAAAAACAAACATCTTGAATTCCCAAATGACAGGACGTTCATAAATTCATAATGATAGAGCCGTCATTTTTTTTATCTGACTGAAGTAGCAAACGAGCACGCAGTCCACCTCACAGTAAGCGCTCACTGCCGCTCATGGACATCTGTAATCAACTTCATACAGAACTTGTTCTACCACTTGACAAATGTAGTTTGTAGTACTCATATAGAAGCAATATAATATTATATGTTATTGTATCAGATTTTATTGCATGCAAATCTTTCCGTTTCTTCGGGACATGAGCGGCGAGCTGCGGTGTCGTTTCGCATTCGTGAAAAACGATATTACTCATTGATAAGGGCAATCTCGGCATAGAACGTTATATCTGACCAAGATCTCAGTTTTATTTATAACATTTTAAGTTAAACAATAACAGATAACATATTACTATCATGAATTTATTACATTGGGAAGTGGAAAATATTTAAAATGAATGTTTGTTATTTACGATGTCTTGAGGAAAACAGAAAAGGATTTTTAAGAAATACTAGTTTTTAGACAAAGTATTTAAGTTATAGCGAAGCTTATTATTCACAAGCTGTACACAAATTTAGAACATCTTTTAATTCCAGTAACATTTTACTGTGTAGGGTTTTAATGAAATAAAAACTAAATATTACCGCATAAATTAATTCGATATTGGACTATAAATGTTTTTGAAAACTTTAAATTAATTAAATATCTAAAACGTATTGAATATATTATAGGAATTTATATTTTTTTTATCTCTGGAATGACTTTAACCGACTTCACAAAGGAAAGAGGTTATCTATTCGTCATGTATATTTTTTTATGTGTGTTCGGGCGAAATGGCCAAATTTCGTCGACCCACCGACACGATTCATACGACATTGTATGCGGCTAGTTTCACAGGCGGACCGATATTGAGAAAAATGAAAACCTTCCGGCAGTTTTTAAAGAAAATTGAAAAATGTCGGTTTCTTAAATTCTTGACTAACTTGATGTTTCTCAACCGATTTCATTTTTCTTTCTTTCATTTGATAGGAAAATTTATGGGAATTTATTAGACATGGGTAAATAAAATTAAGCTCATAAATTAAGGTAATTTAATTGAGATTGAATTAATGTTTCTATTTATTTATACACCATGTAAACTCATTAATATTATTGCGATACTAGCAGGAAAAAAAGTGTAAAATGTCACTTTGAATACAAATACCTTGACGGTGCAGGAGTATATACTGTCAGCCTTTTAATATAGGATGGGTTAGGTTAGGTTGGAACTTAAAAGAAAAGATAAAAGTGCGATCAGTTAATATGAATTATAGGTATGTAGGTTATGGCTTCGATTTATGTTCAATTTGTCATGTAAGGTTTTACTTTTTCGTGGCGTGGTCGGTTGTATTCTTTGGTTATTTTTTTTTTGTAAAAACATTATACACTGTCATTTAATTCTTACTATAAGTATATGTGGATGACATAACTATTCACCACATGCTCAATTTTATATCATAGAAAAACGAACTCCTCAGCCAGTTCTTTTTTCTATGTAACTCAAAAATGGAACCCGAATTGAATCAAAACAAGCCCTTAGCCCTAAGTGCACAGCGCCCTTATCCCTTACGTCAACAAACGTATCAAGTACATTCACACTCAACCCATATCACACGGAAGCCTCTTGTAAAGGTTCACGAAATTCTTCAGAAATTATGATAGAAATATTGCAAAATAACTTTTGTAGCGTTAGTGTTATGGACTGTACAGCTGCTGACATTCGCTATAATCTATTCGTCAACCCATATTGAAGTATTAGCAACGAGCTATGTTTTTTTGATCTGACTGAAGTAGCAAACGAGCATGCAGTCCACCTGATGGTAAGTGGTCAATGCCGCCCATGGACATCTGTAATCTACTACATACGAAACATGGCTTTTATCTGAAGTCAATCACAGATGCGTTGCTATTCCCGAGGACGATGATGGTCGCCTCATGTGAAAGTGTGCCGGCAACCACACCCTTCCATTGAAACGCAAGCAATGCTTCACGCTAGAAATAGGTGTGGCGGTTATACTTCCCCAGTCGTTCACTGGTTCTACCACCTTGAATAATGAAATGAGCTATGCATGTTAAATAATGGCATTATATTCGTGTTTCCACGTTGAATTGGTTTGTAGTTATTAATGCCGGGGATATAGAATAATTCATAACATTCTGGTTTTTAACATAATATTCCGTATATGGTACAGATTTTAAAGACGTTTCATGTCAAAATAAACAAGTAAAATTGTAAAAATACTACAAAAAAGCCGATTGCTTAAAACTAATCAATGGCCTTTTTGTAATATTTTGTTTTAATTTTATACTTTTTATTAGCTTCACCTGTATGTTTGTAACCGACTTCTCTGGGCGCGATTTTGACCCACTTTAAACGGCCAGATTTCGTTCAAACTTCGTAGATTTATTAAGGACCGATGACAATACACTAATTTGATAAAATTATTCCATTTTTTAATTTGATTAAAAAGTAGAAAATAAATAATAGTTTAAAAAAACTAAAAAACACGCTTTTTAAAGAAAACCGAACTAAAAAATAGAAAATAAATTTAAATCCCTACTAATATTATAAATGCGAAAGTAACTCTGTCTGTCTGTCTGTCTGTCTGTCTGTCTGTTACTCTTTCACGGCAAAACTACTGAACCGATTTTTATAAAATTGTGTACACAGATAGTGGTGACCTTGGGATCCATTATAGGCTACTTTTTATTTCAAAAAATGGGTTGAAAATGTTAAAATCGAGCATAAATGTTTGTATGGTAGTTCGTTTTTGACTAAGAGCTGTACTATTATTTACGTCAAGGGGTATCATAGATTTGATTAAAAACTTATGTGAATAATAAAACATTAAAAAATATTGATTTTGAGTCGACAACATATATTCGTAAAACTCGGTATGTCGTGAATTTTGTTATATTCCAATGCAAATGACAATCTCCATATTGGCTTTTGACATAGAGGTGTACTAATAATTCCGTCAAGGGGTATGATAGATTTGATTAAAAACTTATGTGAACAATTAAACATTAAAAAATATTGATTTTGAATCGACAACATATATCCGTAAAACTCGGTATGTCGCGAATTTTGTTAAATTCCAATGCAAATGACAATCGCCATATTGGCCCTTTCGCCTGGACGTCATCGTGAGTTCGTTCAGAAATAATACATATAAATTGGTAACAATTAATTATCATTCAAATAGATGTGATAAATTTGATTTCATTTACCCATAATTTATAATATGAAAATGTATTTATAATGCGAAAGATACGATTATAATTACGAGGAATTCCCGATGAGTTAAATATTAGGTATACTTGCGCTATCACTGTTCTGTTGAATTATGTTGAATGAACATTTGATAGATGGCGTTATCTACAATACAACTTCGAAGTAATATCGAATGTTGATGTTGAGTTACTAATAATTCCGTCAAGGGCTAAGAAACACTGGTTTGCACACTTGATTATAAAATAAATCCACGATAGCATATTTATATCTCTTAAGGTTAACTCACAATAATTATTTTTATGTTCCATATTTTAACTAAAAATAATACGTTATTTTCGAGTCTGTTGTCTTTTGTTCAGTATTAATCCTTATGTCGTCGTCAAGCCATTATTGTCCCACTGCTGGGCACGGGTCTTTTCTCAGAATGAGAGAGTTTTAGGTCATAGTCCACCACGCTGGCTATTTGCGAATTGGTGGACTTCTTGTGGAATCCTTATGTAAATAAATGCATTCGTTAGTTTCGTAATTTTAATAAAGATCAAAATTGTTTCTTACACTGTATGCATCAAATAAATACGTTTAAAGTCATTAGAGATATCAAATTATATAACTTCCTTCAAAGGGTACGATAATAAAATTCCGTCAAGGGGCAAGATAGACTTGATTGAAAACTTATCTCAATAATAAAACATTAAAAAATATTGATTTTGAGTCGACAACATATATCTGTAAAACTCGGTATATCGCGACTTTTGTTTATCGCCATATTAGCCATTTTGCCCTGATGTCATCCTGATCCTTAGTTCATTATGAAATAATAGACACCTATAAATCGATAACAATTAATTATCATACAAATAAATGTGATATAAATTTGATTTAATTTACCCACAATATAAAATTACGAGGAATTACCGATGAGTTAAATATTAGGTATACTTGCGCCATCTATCCTGATCTATGTTGAACTACTATGTTGAATTACATTGAATGCGATAGGTGGCGTTATTTACAAAACAACTACGAAGTCTATCGATAAATTAAATGTTGATGTTGAATACTAATAATTGCGTCAAGGGCTACGAAACACTGGATTGCTACCTTAAATATAAAATCAATCCGCGATAGTATATCTCTATAACTTATGGTTAAGTCACAATATTTTTTTTATGTTCCATATTTCAACTAAAAATATTACGTTAATAATTTCGAGTGTGTTTTCTTCTGTTCGGTATTAATCCTTATATAAATAAATGCATTCGTTAGCTTTTACACTATATGCATCAAATAAATACTTTTAAAGATATTAGAGATTTAAAATAATAAAGATGTGTCTCTCGGCAGGGGTAGGTAACCGTCTCGCTCGCGCATGCTAATACATGCCGGCCGCCGATGCGTGTGCATTAATAGAGTAATCTGACCACTTGATAGTGTCCAGTGTTGAGTAGGACACGAATGTTAAATAAGTTTGTAAGAATAGCGTTTTTTTGTACTAGACCAGTACAAACATTGCACTTCACCCTGCAGCATAACCCTGAAAATTTTTAAACATACTGCGGAAAAGTTAAAATCAATCTTTGTAATCGATGCGTTTTGGTTTAAATGTGGAGCAGGATTTGGTTTACAAGGTGCTTCTTGGTATTGTGTGACCACTAAGATTGTTAATTAATTCAAAGAAAGGCGGTTCACAATCGTCTAATTTTAAAATTCTAATTCTAATTTGTCTAAATGTCTAATTTTTAAAATATTTTAACATAACAATTATGATCCTAACCACAAATACATACTTTAAATTCGTTTCTTTACTCTTTGTATGTCCGGGTAATCGCCTGAGCGGCTAAACTCATTTGGATAGGACTTGCACTACAGAAAAGATTGTGGAATAACATAATTATAGACTACTTTTTATCATATAATTTCAACGGGGTCGAGATTTTTGCGGGAAAAACTTTGCGATACACTCATTTTTACGCGGGCGAAGCCGCGGGTACAGCTAGTTAAATATGAAAATGAAAATGAAAATGAAAAATATTTTTATTCATAAACAAGAGATAAATTTATACATAAGTTTTGTTGTTGGGACATCCTTTTAGGTAAACATATACCTGTGCTAGGATGCCCCGCTCTTCCAAATAACATGGGATCTCTTTTTATTGCTACTAAAATACATATAATTTATATTCTAGAAATAGTTTTAATAAATCATTACTTGTGTATAGTATATTTATGTGGGTGTGTGTGTGTATTGTGTGAGTGCGTGCGTGTGTATGTGTGCATGTGTGTGTGTATGTGTCTGTGTTAGTGTGTGTGTGTGTGTGTGTGTGTGTGTGTGTGTGTGTGTGTGTGTGTGTGTGTGTGTGTTTGTGTGTGTGTGTGCGCGTGTTTGTACGTGTGTGTGTTAGTAATGTGTAGATTATTGTAGTTGCTTTTATTTCATGACGTTAAAGAAAGCCTCTATTTCTTCATAATTTAATTTTGAAAGCAGGTCAGTTACAGATTTTTTAAGGTCATAATTATTAAGTGAGTGTATTTTTATTATATTATTCACCTTCTTGTATATATCAGCTGATTGCTTAGTATATTGATGCCTAGCAAATTCAGTATTTATAGAATCTGTTGCTATTGTAATCTGTTCTCTTCTTTTTAGTCTCGTGTTTGTATTTATGGTTATTGTGTTATGTCTTTTTACTATTAGTTGTTGAATATATAGTTTTCTCACACTTAATAAGCCATTTATGGCGTATAATTCTTTTGTGGGGAATCGAAAAGGTTTATGATAAATAACTTTTAATAAGGCACGTTGACTTCGTTCTAATTCAAGGAATTTAGTTTTAGATGCTCCACCCCACACTGGAATGCAGTAAGACAGTAATGATTCTGCAAGAGCTGTATAAACTTGTATAAGTAATTTATTAGTGGCAATGTCTCTCAGAATTTTAAAAGTCCAAATAAATTTCCTGATTCTGGCACTGAGTAGTTCTAAATGGGAATGCCAAGATAATTTTTGATCAATAATTACGCCTAAATATTTTGCTGAATCTATTTTATCAATGGTAGGACACCTACACATGTCATTCTCACCATTACAGTGATGTATTTGTAAGTTTGATGTAGGGGGTTGTCCTTTTTTATTTATTGAGAAACATATATAATTCGTTTTAGATGTATTAAGTGTCAGAAAGTTAGATTTAAGCCAAATAGATATATTTTTTAATCCCTTTTCAGCATTTTTATGTACTTCTTCCCAGGTTTTGCCATGAAAAACTATAGCAGTGTCATCTGCATATGAAAAGATATGTCCATTGCTTACTTTATAGCTACACAGATCGTTTATGTATATTAAAAACAAGGTAGGTCCTAAGACACTACCTTGCGGTACACCGAAGGTCATTTCAAGGTCGTCACTAGTGTAGTTTCCGACTTTTGTGCACTGAGTTCGATTATTCAGATAGTCCTTCATTAACTGGAGTTGATTACCTCTAATACCAATATTTTCTAGCTTTTTTATAAGTATGGGGATAGATGCCGTGTCAAATGCTTTTTTTAGGTCTAGGAAAACAGTCAGACATTTGTTTTTATTATCAAGATGTTTAACAATAAGTGAAGATAGGTCCAAGATTGCATCTTGTGTACATTTACCTTTTCTAAATCCGTATTGTGAAGATGATAAAATTTTAAAATTATTAAGGTATTGAACTAGCCTGTTATTTATTAATTTTTCCATTACTTTCGAAATACCACTTAAAACCGAAATTGGCCGGTAGTTATTAACTTCTGTTCTATCCCCAGTCTTGTATACAGGGGTAATAATTGCTTTTTTCATTAGCGATGGGAAGACACCCTTAGTAAAACAAAGATTTGCTAGGTAAGTGAGTATAGGAGCTAGTAATTCTTGAGAGCGCTTTAGAAATTTAGTGGGAATTTTGTCATGGCCTGGAGCACTATCTGATTTTAGATTCATGAGGATAGAAGTAACTTCTTCCTTATCAGTATTTAAGAGAACAAATGATGAAAATTGAGAATTGCAAAAATGTTTTGGTAATATGTTATGCTGTGATAATCGGTTATGAGTTTCAATTTCTTTTGCGAGTTTTACTCCTACATTAGCAAAAAAGTTATTTATTAAATTAACTGCCTTAACATGAGATGGATCTGTATTTAGTAACTCAGTATTTGTTGTTTTAGTGTCTTTTAGATTAGTTAAGTATTTAATATTGTTCCAAAGCACTTTGGGGTTCTTAGTTATTAATAGTTTCCTATCATATGTGCGTTTGAGTTTCTTAATCAATTTGTTGCAGTAATTGCGATATCTTTTATATGTTATTATAAGAATTTCATCGTCCGAATTTAGTTTGAGTTGTTTTTGCATTTTATTCCTATTCCGTATACAGCGTAAGACTCCTTGAGTAATCCAGGGTTTTATTGTTCTTTGTCTTTTAGGTAGGGTCACATTATGCGTATTTTCTTGTAAAGATTCAATTATTTTACTTGTTAACTTCTCAAGAAGAATGTTAGGATCATCGCAGTGAAGCAAAGAAGATAAATTTTTGTTTGCGAGAGTAATCATAGCATTGTCAAAGTCAATATATGTTTTAGTTTTAATAATCTCTGTAGTGTATTTTGTTTTAGCCAAACTACATAATATCATATTGTGATCGGTTATAGTTGTATTCAGAACAGCTACTATCGCGGTAACCTTTTTTTTATCTAGTTTTAACATGAAGTGGTCTAAGCATGAATCATTCCTGGTTGGCATCATGTGTCCTGGTAGTAGTCCAAACGTGGATAGCATGTTTAGGTAATTATGTCTATTTTTATGATCTCCAGAATTTTCATTAGGTTTTTGAATAAGATTAATGTTTATGTCGCCAGTTATTACGATATTTTTAGTTTTTTTTATTGTATCTAAGTGTTTCTGAAGTGATTCAGTAAATCTATCAGAATTCACGTTTGACGGTGACCTGTATACACCTAGTAAAGTATAGTTAAATATGTCAATTTGTAAGCATGATGCTTGATCTAGATGAATCTCTGTTACTTTAGGGTTAAGATTATTTTTAATAAATATTACTACACCGTCATTTAGATTGAGACGATTAACTGTAGCAAACGATGTGTAATTACGTAAATTAGGTATGTTTTTATTATCATCGAGTCTGCATTCTGTAAGTATTATTATGTCAATTTCATGTTTTAGGTTTGAAAGTGTAACTTCTAAGTCATTTATATTTTTATACACACTTCTTATGTTCTGTGTAATAATAGTTAAGTCTTTTTTATTTATATTTATATGTTTATTTAGGTTTTCAATATCACAGTTAAATGAAGTAGCTATTTCAGTTTTGTCTAATTCTTTTAGTGTTGAAAATGTGTTATCCATTCTGAACCAATGTATATGGGACGTACGTTCGGCATAAAATTCGTGTAGGTAAAGTGACAATAATATTTATATATACATAAATACTTATATGATAATATTTTTGTAGGGGAAACAAAGTAAGACCTGCAACTATGACTCTCCAGCGGGTTAGCATATATATTAGCAGTGAGTTTTGTGTTAGTGTATAGTGTGGCGAGTTCAGTATTATGAATAGTGTAAGTTTAGGTGTGTAAGTGTGTGTAATATATGTCATATGGTATGTTTGAGGTGTGTGTTTGTAAGTGTAGTGTGAGATAAGTTTTTGTACAATGCAGTGGTTTATATAGTAAATTAGAAATACAAGATAATTAGACACTGTATTCACTAGGTATAGTCAGTCTTCCTGTTGGAGTTTTTGTATTTGAGCCTCATTTCTAATTAGAATCACTCGAGTATTGTCATCTTTTCTGATGTAAACCTTGCCATAAGACGTCCAGCAGTATTTATATAATTTAGATTTAGTTAGTTCTCTTGCAAGATAATATAGACGGGAGGACTTAGCTGTAAGATTTTCAGAAATAAAGACAGGCGTGTCAGCCTCACTGCTTATTCCCAAATGCTTTGCACAAATTTTTGTTCTATGTTTAATATTGAAAGACTTACTCATCTTTAGAAAATTATTTTTAGTTGTTGTAGACATAGTTTCAATTATAATAGGTGTGTTCCTTTGTCCTTCTTTTCTTACACGCACTCTATAGATATCTCTTATTTCCGACCTGTTAATTTCACAACTAATATTTTTAGACAAACATGTTATCATATCGAGTAAATCCTCCTTAGTTTCGTTGTCCTTCCTTGGAACATTTTTAATTTCAAAACTGGTCTTTCTCAAATCCTTTTGCATGTCCTCAATTTTATCCTCCAAAATAGTTATATATTTCCTGTCTTCCTGCGCCTGAATTTCCAATTTTTCAATTTTCTTTTTATATTCTTCGTTTTGAGATGTCAGGAATGCAATTGAGTTTTCGATATTTCGGTTAGATTCCTGTATGTCGGCCAGTGTCGGCACAATCTTCTTAATTTCATCACTATGTGTAGACATCATAGAATGTATTAATTTTTTCATCTCTTCCTTAAAATCAGAAAATTCCGCACTAAAAACTTCGTTTTCCCTCTTTCTTTTGTTTCGGTGCGAGACAAAAGTCGAGGGTGAGTTTGGTTTGTCAAGCGAGTCTGTCATGATGTTGGTTTCAGAAAGTGACTTATTCATGTTCACGGCTTAGAATTAATAGTACAGTTAAATCACTCACGTCTGAAAGTCTTCGATAGTGTAAAGCTATGCTTATTCTATGTCGTTAATTTATACACTTGATGATTGGTTTTAATTTTAGTCGCAATAGTTAATTTGTTATGATATTTCTTTGCGATATATCCACACAGGAATAGTGATCATACCACGTAACTTTGCTTTAGCCACTCGTAGACGATAGATTAGCATCGAGTACGTAGCGATCCTCGTAGGTATCGTAGCACAGAGTTGTAGCAGCTTCGTAGCACTGGATGCACGTCTCGGTTGGTGAGCGAGATAGCAATTATGACGGCTATCTCGTTTTCGCGTCGCTGGTCACGTCGGCGAACGGGCTCGCAGTGTAGGAACAAGATTCTTATTAAATTACAACACATGAGAAGTGCATAGCAGTATTACACGTAACGGACTGGGACAGCAATTATGTTTACTGGATTTAATTAACGCTAGCTTAGCCGCACAGAAAACACGTCCGATCTTGACGGCGGCGCGGGGGAAGAGGAATTTCAATGAATATAAATTAATAATAGTGTGAATAAAAAAAAAATTTTTAAAAAAAAGCGTGGGGTGCTTTTTAAGATATTATCGGAATGATAATCACTCTACTCATATCTGTCAATAAAATATCTATAACCATTGACACCATGCACCCCACGCTTTTTTTAAAATAAAATATTTTTTTTTTATTCACACTATTATTAATTTATATTCATTGAAATTTTTAACACTATTTTCTTAATTTAAATTCATTTAAATTTATTTTCTATTTTTTAGTTCGGTTTTCTATAAAAAGCGTGTTTTTTAGTTTTTTAAAATTATTATTTATTTGTTACATTTTTGTAACGATCTACTTACTACCTTATATTTGATACCGATATTACAATGATTAAAAAAAATCCCTGCTCTCTTTTGTCTCTGTTCATAAGATATTTAAAAAATGTATAGCCTATGTCACTCTCCATATATTCGTACGTCCTCCTTACGCATTTGGGAAAACTCAAAAAAAAATTCTCCCATTTCCTTTAAAAATCCCATATAGCACCAAAATCTATGGTCGTACAAACAAGGGGCGCCCACTCCTCACAAGTGCGCAACGGCTCTCCAGTCAGCAAACTGATATCACGTACAACCAACACTTAACCTACATCACTCTGAGAGGCTGGAACCCTTATTGATTCCCTGGATGGCTTAACTTATGTCGGCAGTGCACATCGGTTGGTTCGATCTTCTGATAATGCTTGACAGGGGGTTCAAAAGTAACGTTTGTACTTGTAGGCAAATGTTTCAAGGTTAAGTAGTAAGGATGAACTGAATGCTAAAATACTGGAGAGACCTTTGTTTTTAGTACAAGTTTTTTACGTTTCTTTAATTTAAACATTGTTTCAGCTTTGGTTCATGTATTGCAATGTGGTGAAGGAGAATGTGGGAGGACCCCGGATAGTTAAGGAAAGGACACAATCAATCGATAATGATGTTACATACTTAGAAAATCAACCTTAACTTGGATGACCCACGTGGCGGAGAGGTTACCATACCAGTCTGAAGCGCAATGGGTCTCGGGTTCGATTTCCGGCCAGACAGGTATCTAAATGATGAGTTTAAATTCATGTTCTTGGAGACGAATACACAAACACTCAGAGTGTTTGTGTATTCGTCTTGTGTGTGTCCATGGTACCCACGACACAGGAAAAAATCCTACTGTGGGGCTATGAGTGTTGTAAGCGTAATTAACGGTTTCTTATATCCTTGGCTACACTTTGGCTGGAAAATAATGAGATTAATCTTAATAACCACAAACTGGAACAATTTTAATGAACAATTCCAAATCACCTATGGGTGAAACTTAATAGGCATTTAACACCAAATATAAATTACATTACACACACACACACACACGTTTAAGTCTTGTTACAATGCATGATAACCATACACTTTGCCATGATGAGGAAAAACGTACACAATTATTTTTTCGAGGAAGCGTAATAAACTTATTCTTACTTACTGTTCATACATAAAAAAAATAGGACTTACTTCTTAAAAGTTGTACATTTTTTATAAACTTTGTACAAATTTTAAGAGTTTTTTTTTGTTCAAAGATTTAACTCTTAGGATTGAAAATTTCCCACTTAAAATATAAAATAGCTTAACAGTTTTTGGTTCATATCGAAAAAACACTATCTAAAACACACTTCTGTATGTAGTTGATTACAGATGTCGCAGAGCGGCCGTGACCACTTACCATCAGGTGGACTGCATGCTCGTTTGCTACTTCAGTCAAATAAATAATAAAAAAAAAGTGTGCGTGTACTAGCGTACACTCGTAAGAAGTGAAACTTCTTTATGACGTTATTTTTTCAAAAAATAATTTACTATATGCAACTTTACAGAAATTGGTTAAATGAAGTTAAATTAGATAAAGTTTAATAAAAGGCTTTTATTAAACTTTATCTAATAATCTAATCTATAATAATCTATCTAATATCACGCGTGGTAGGGATAAGAAAAAGATGGCGCGTAACGGAAAAAAAAAGATGGCGCGTAACAGAAATAGATGGCGCGTAACGAAAAAATGTTACACTATTTTTTTTTCCAACTCCGATAAAGATGTTTCACTTCAAAAAAATATGAAATCGTTTTACAACTTACTGTTAAGAATTTCCATACTTAACAGTCGCTTGCAAAGAGATATAAAATAACGGACGAAAGACCTATTTATTTTAGTTGTATGCGAGGGGAACATAAGCCGCAATTCCTCAAAATCGTAACGCATGAGCTATTTCTAGCCACCGCCTAAATCAAGGTCCCAAATTGATTCCGTACAAACAAAACCAATGTTTGGCTTCACTGAGCTAGAAATTCTATTAGAGCGGGCCACCCGCATCCCGTTAGGTAAGCCTGTATCGAAATTGACATACTGGACTCTTATTGGAAAACTTATGCGAGTTTCAATAAATCAATGCTTTGCAGTTTTTGCCCGGGTGGGTCAAAAGGGTAAAGTTTTTCGAGCATACAATACAATACAAAAACTTTTTATTGTTCAACCAACCAACGACAAAGGTATACTAAAAATAAGAGACATATAATGTAAGGTACAAAAGGCGGTCCACCAATTCGCACTTGGCCAGCGCGGTGAGAGAGGCCATACTGAGAGAAGACCCGTGCCCAGCAGTGGGACAATAATGGGTTGACGACGACAAAAGGCGGTCTTATCACTTAAATAGCGATCTCTCCCAGACAACCTTAAAATCGCTAAAGGAAAAATATCTCATAAGAGAGAAGGTAAGGTGAAATGATAACAAATGATAACAGAGCAAATTAAATATGTCAGCAAAAAAGCAAACAATATTATTATAGATTTAAAATAGTACAAGATAGGGAAAGTAGTTACAAGATAGAGGTAATAGAAGAAATACAGAAATGATGATAAAGCAATAGAACAGAATGAGCATATCTATTTATTTATATATTTTAATTTCTTTGACTAGCTCTACAGCTCAAGCGGCTTTACAAATCGTGACATAATTATAACATACGATTACGTATAGTAGTTTACCGCGGTAATCAGTAAGTATCCAACATGTTAAACCAGGTCAGATTATCTGTGCCAAATTTATGCATGTAACCACGTCCATCTCTGAAAATGAAAGAAATGCTTCACTCACTAGCAATAAGTGTGGCGGTGGTACGTTTATTTCCGTTTGTCCTCGTTTCCTTAAAATTTTATCCGATGTCGTAGAAGCAACGCCGGGTTATGTGCAAACTCCTTCTCCCCACCCCCGGTGGCCATCCTCAGGGCTGCGTGGAGGACTCCGGGATCTAGTCTCCGGGGCTCCTAGTGAAACTATATTTTACATTCGACCTCGACTTACACGACTATCAGCTTGTATAGAGTAAGATCTTAGTATTACTGTACACCTATCTAACAAAGGTCAGTAAGCTACATATTAGATATAAAGAGTATATATAACAACGTGTTTGCCGAGTAATTTATTATTAATTGGCAATCACCAATTACACAATTATTAAGGACAAAATGTTACAATCGATTTAATGTAAATATTTAATTGCACAAACAGTTCGTGAATTGCCGGCGTGTAAATACGGGTCACTATAAATACTTCAGTATGCACGTGGTTATGAGGACACTGATTAATAGTTTTGTATTACATGTTTCTGTTAATTTTCGTGGTAGTGGTCATTGTTATGTATTTGCCTAAGCAACATTCTTAGGAATTGGTTTTAAATGAAACTATCAAGGAAAAGAAGAATTTAAAGTTGGTAGAGCTTTGTGTGGTTCGATGTCGGAAGTACCACCGCCACACCGTTTTCTGTCTAATAACATCAGTATTTGACGACCCCCGTGGCAGAGCGGTTACCATACTGGTCTGACGCGCAATGGGTTCCGAGTTAGATTCCCGGCTAGGGTATCTGAATGATGAATTTAGATTCCTGGTCTAGGTCTGGGTGTAGTAAGGGTAATACACTTATCTAAGACTAAGCGTAAGACTCTGATTTTACTTTGATAACAGTTGTAATCGGGCAGTAGCCACTTAATATTCGATGAAATGCATGCAATATTTAAAAAGAGTCCAATTCCTCCCCACCGTGCCAGTGTCCTGTCTCCTCAACACGAGTTTACAACGCTTCCTCCAAACTGTCATTGCATTTTCTGCACAGTTCTTAAGTGAGTTTCTACGCGGCTTTCAATCAATTAAATCAAATGATATCATTGAATCAAATTTAAGTGCATATTCACTATTTTAGACTAAAGATTTTACGGAGCAAGTGCAAGCAACATTTAATAACATCTATATATTAACTTGTTAAAACTTGTGATTCGTTTTTAAGATACTTGCTGCAGGCGGAGGAGTATGAAATTACGCACGGTTATGGTTGATGTAGAGAAAGATTGCGCAATGCTAATATTTTCTTCAAATAATGCATAAAACATACCTAAAATCAACAAAAAAACACATTTTACTCACTACCTGGCATTTGGCACAAACACATAAATAATACACGAAATAGAATATTCCATGTCCTACTATAAAAACACATAACGTCAAAAATGATAGATGTCTTAGTCAAAATACTCGCTATTGCTTTTAAATGCAACCTAGTAAATAAACCTCGTTATATGAAGTTTAGTTAATATGAAGTTTAGTTTTTTAATTTAAATTAGGGTCGAATTTCAACCGTTGCGACGGGTGACCAGTTTATATAAATGTACTAGCTGTACCCGCGGCTCCGCCCGCGTTCAAATAAATGCATCACAAAGTTTTCCCATTTCACCCCCTTAGGGGTTGAATTTCTTAAAATCCCATCTTAATGAGCACTTACGTCCTTAAACGAACCCACATGCAAAATTTGAAGCTCCTAGCACTGAGATTTCGTGATGAGTGAGTGAGTGAGTGACCTTTCGCTTTTATATATATAGATACAGACTCAACCGTCAGTAAATACGGGCGCACATGCATCCATATCCATTTGCAAACAGTGATTAATTAATTAGAAACATTTACGTCCAGCGAGTTCATGTGACACTACTGTGATCTAATAGTCTGTGTCAATTGAGGACCGTTGTTGAACATTTTGCGGTGAAATCATGTTCGCTTTCAATTACGTGTTTAATATTCTAGTCGCTGACTGTAAAATTTGCAGATTTTATACCAGAATTTTAGGTCACCACGTCTGGTATTTTGGTGAATAATCGCTCTGCGTTATTTATTTATAACGAACGGAAACTATATATTATATTATTTACTTGATTCATTACAAAGTTACTGAACTATCCCGCATCGTACGTGCAGCTAGAGCAGTTAAATCATTTTCATTTAAGGAATTTCATTACATTTAAGGAAACTTAAAATATTTTACGTAACGAGTGTAGGTAAACAAGCTTGTAAACAAGCTTGTACTTCCTTGGTTTGAACCTCGGACCTCTCGATCGAGAGGGCAAGTTTCAACCATTAGGCAATCACTGCTGTAATATCTGTTTATCATTAGGTATATATATTTTTTAATTTCGTCACAATGATTCATACAATTATAAAAATATCGAATTGAATCCAGAAACTCACTAGTAATTTGATAACCTCTAACAATTTATAATTCTATTCGATCAATTTAGAATTCCATTGTAGTCTAAATTCATATAATTCCATTCGAGTCCGCTTTGTGGTAAAATTGTATTTATTCAATCAATGTTGGTTTTACAATTCACTCCCTTGAAAATTGTATCGATGAAACCAAAAATAGATGAAGAAATAAATGATATATAACGAAGTGAAAAGAGTGAAGTGTGAGATCAGGAAGGCCAAGGAGTCTTCATTATTATTCGGTATTGAATATTTCAAGTAAAACACACGAGTAAACTTCTTCGATTTATTCACAATTTAGGAGGTCCGATCGCTTCGACGGTTAAACAAGAATCTCTTTCTACCGGCGTTCGCTTGCCTATTATAACAATGTTTGGTGGTGTGACAATAACAAATTTATGGACGGTAAACTAAATTACAATTCTAAAAATTATTAAATGTTTCTAATTCAATAAACAAACAATTTTCGATCTTTAAACTAACTAAAATAATTATTATCGGCGACGTGTTTTTATAAATACGCGGTGTCGCGCCGACATATATGTATGAATGATAGAAATAAATACTTTCGCAATAATGTTATAAAACTTATTAAAATAGTAATTATGATTTACTTTAATTTGTTTATTGTTTCAATGTTAACAACTGTAGGCGACGCACTAAGCATTCAAATATTTATGTATTTTATTTTATAAATATAATACGTTATATGTATGTGCGTATTAAAATGTTTGTTTTTTCTACTAATAAACAAGATTGCGCCCGATGGCATGTTATAACTATGGCAACAGAATCGGGGTGTCAGTCGTCCACGTACGTCGGCAGTTAGCGGAACGGCCCTCGAACGCGCTCTTTTGCACTAAATCTCGCGGTTTTACTTTCATCCCCTATAGCAACTAAATACTTTCTTGGTTTCTCACTCGGCAATTCACAATCACGACATTCACGGCAAGAGGATGTCGTGATTCGCGTGTGATGCACGTGTGGTGCCATTTAAGACGCACTTGCCGTATTGTTTTTTTTTCTGTTTGAATTAGCAAACGATGCAGTCCAGCTTATGATAATGGTTATTGAGGCTTATTAACACAAAGAGGTTGTACTTGAAGTCAATCACAGAGCTACTTGTAAGGGTTATAATGGTTGTATATTTAAGTGAGTCAGTAATCACACTCCACCGAAATACTAGAACTGCTTCGCGGTATAAATAGGTGTCGTATACGTACCTCCCCGATCGAACTACACTGGTTCTACCACCTAGGTGTTGATGTTACTGGTTGATGTTGGAGGCTGCTTCCCATCTCTTGGGTGCCTTTTTATCTGTCTGAAGTATGCCTGAAGTGTCTGAAGAACCTGATAGTCAAACGAGCATGACATAGCATAGATCAACTTCTTACAGAATATGGGTTCCATCTGAAGTCATCAATCACAGATGCGTTGCTACTTCCGAGGACTATGATGGTCGCCTCATATGAAAATTTGCCGGCAACCACACCCGTCCATTGAAACGCAAGGAATGCGTCACACTAGAAATAGGTGTGGTAGTGGTACTTCCCCGGTCTGCTACACTGGTTCTACCACCTCATACGACTCTCACGACTAGCTCTATCCAAGATCCACTCACCGGATAACAATTTTTTTTTCTTACTTACCTTTTTTTACTTAGCAACTTTTACCCTTCAGAAAAGCCTTCGTAAACCTAATCTTACACAACAGCTAATTTGTTTCCCTCATCAATTTGATTGTCAACGAAAACAACACGAAAGGTGTTGTGCGTGCTATAAACAACTCTAGTGAAATATTCGGCGATTATGTCGGGGCTTTGAAAAATTAACGTCCATAAATAAGGAAGGTATCAGAATTTTCTTTGGTTTTTTATTTACTACTTAGCTATTACGTAGGTATAATAATGTCATATTATGAGTAATTATTTCCTTTAGCTTTTTCCTTTTTTTAAGACATTATTAATATTTTGAGTAAAATTAAATGTCTTTATTATGCATAGGCCTTCGGGGGCGCTTACAAATTGTCAGTTACATATATATATATTTTTTTACACTACCACCGAGTGACAAGTTTGTAAGCATGTATGCGTATTTTTTTATATCTGACTAAAGTAGCAAACGAGCATGCAATCCACCTGATGGTAAGTGGTTACTGCCGCCCGTGGACATCTGTAAACAACTTTAAAAAGAACATGGGTTCAATTTGAAGTCAATTACTGATGCCTTGCTACTCCCAAGGACTATGGTGGTCGCTTTATATAAAAGTGTGTCAGCAACCAAATCCTTCCATGGAAACGTGTTTCACGCTAGAAATAGGTGTGGCGGTGGTACTTCCCCGGTCGAACAACATTGATTCTACTACCTTCAAATTAACCGTTATATTTATAAATACATACTTTTCCATGTACTAAGTGATAGAAATCATGTTTGCCTAGGCTTGATCTCGGTAAATATTTCAACAATATGCTAAATTAGTATATATTTAGTGGAATAATATTATCATTGTTCGAAGTAAAACCCAATATTTATTCTCTATACTTTGCTACAATACTCTTTTGAAAAGAACACCTCCCTTGTGATATTTTACGTTTCCGACCTGCTTTTGTAATACAAAAATATTATTGTTTGATACAAAGCGTTTGTCAAAGAACCACAGGATAAATTGATCCTTGGATTATCTGGGTATTTTTTCCGATAGAAATACATTGATAGGAAATAGGCCGGTGTTGATGCGGTTAAGATATTACCGCTTTATATTATCTGTGCCAATATTTGTCTTTTTGTTACATTGTCGCTAACGGCTCGATTTTATATGAATCAGTCATAGATGACAAACCGCGTGGCGGAGCGGTTACCATATCTGACTTGCAATGGGTCTCGGGTTCGATCCCCGGCAAGACAGGTATCTGAATGATGAGTTAAGATTCATGTTCTGGGTCTGGGTGTTTGTGTATTCGTCTTGTGTGTGTCCATGGTACCCACGACACAGGGAAAAATCCTACTATGGGGCTATGTGTAGAAAGCGTGAAAGCGTGTTTTGTTTTAGACTACTCTAGTTACCTATGATGCCCATAATATCTAGATTTTAATTAAAATATTTTTTATTTGTAGTAACATTTTATTAGACTAGCTAGGCCCTATATTGAGTTACGTCCAACATCAGACCAGATAATATTTTACAGCAAGATTAAAGTATTAATTAAAAAAGTAATTGCGAGGAACATTTTTCTTTCGCCTAGTTTGAGATTATAAGTAAACATTATTTTAAGTAACCCAATAAATGAGCGTGAGCTGAGCAGTGATAGCCTAATGGTTGAAACTTGCCCTCTCAATGGGGCGGTCCGAAGTTCAAAACCAGGCACACACCGCTGATTTATGTACGTTCGCATCAACCCATAATTGGCCCACTGCTGGGCACGGATCTTCTCTTAGAATGAGAATGTTTAGGCCATAGTCCACCACGCTGGCCAAGTGCGAATTTATGTACGTATTAGAAATTAATTATCACTGCTTTTCGGTGAAGGAAAACATCGTGAGAAAACCTACACATCCGAAAGTTCTTTAAAAAAAAAGTTGTCGTTGGTGTTGATAAGTCTACCAAGGTGGCCCCTACCGCTAACATCTGTAAGCAATTCCTTACAGAACAGGGGCTCTATCCGTAGTCAATTACAGGTATGTTGGTAAGATTCTGTGTTTTAGCTGCCTTAACTTACTATATTATCTATTATCTAAGGTATCATAATAAAATAATAATAATAATAGCCCTTATTTAACAATCTTACATTACATTTAACTTTAACTACCTGACACCGGTACGATAAGATTGTCTTGCTTTCCAGCATAGGCCTCCCCAAGAGCCTGCCATAGTGGGTGGTTGAGAGCATTACGCCTCCAAGTAGGTCCTGCTATAGCTTTGAAATCATCCTCCCATCTTTCGGCGCTATCTCCCTTTTCGTCTTTTGTATTGTCTCGGACACCATTCTGTTACATCTCTAGCCCATTTTTGAAGTGAAACTTCTTTGTCGGGGTTGGAAAAAAATTTAGTTTAACATTTTTTCGTTACCCGCCATATTTTTCTGTTACGCGCCATTATCCGTTACGTTACGTTACGTTATCCCTACCATGCGTGATATTAGATAGATTATTATAGATTAGATTATTACATAAAGTTTAATAAAAGCCTTTTATTAAACTTTATCTAATTTAACTTTATTTAACCAATTTCTGTAAAGTTGCATATAGTAAATTATTTTTTGAAAAATAACGTCATAAAGAAGTTTCACTTCTTACGAGTGTACGCTAGTACACGCACACATTTTTTCTTTTTTCTTTCTTATTCCTAATCAGATGCTCTGTCCATCTCCACTTTAGTTTCTTGATACATTGAGTAATCATAATATTACATGACTCCAAAAACCGGATATATTATCAAGTTTCATACACCATGCGAGCGTTTCTAAATCAATCTAACATCAAATAGTCGCAAAATGAGCTTATATTGTGTTTTTTCTCACAAAAGCTGACAAAGTATTGAGCGGAGGGTTCGCTGGGTAATAAAACATTCGTCGATGCGCCGATACCGGTATTTATGGGGCAAGCGACAGTTATGACCGCCACATTTCATTCGCGATCACTTCTATGAAGAGCGTAGTTTTTGTGTTGTGACTTACTTGCTGCTTTTTGATGTCCTTTAACAATATTTTTAATAAATGTTATACTCCTTTGTATGTTTTTAAATAGCCTGACCCGATAGTGCGTGATAGGGACTTGTGTCTTTTGCCATATCTTTTCTTTTATCGAAAAACGTTCTTTCAAAAAATATAGATCTTCTTTTTTATATAAAAAAACACGCTTTCTACACTCATAGCCCCACACTAGGATTTTCTCCTGTGTCGTGGGTACCATGAACACACACAAGATGAATACACAAACACCCAGACCCAGAACATGAATCTAAACTCATCATTTAGATACCTATCTGGCCGGGAATCGAACCCGTGACCCATTGCGCGTCAGACCGGTGTGGTAACCGCTCAGCCGCGCGGGTCGTCAAATAAACAATAGCAAGTGAGAATGAAATCAATTAGATAGCAAGAGGTCATTGCCATCCATAGACAAGGTGGCAGAACATGTATAGTTCGACCATTACCCAACATCATTAACAAAGAAAGTCCCTATTAATTGTAAGTTTTAATCACTATGGAATCATTTGCGCAGCCAAGAAGTTTTTTTGGGTAAGTACACACACACACCTATTTCTAGCGTGAAGCAGTCCTTGCGTTTCGATGGAAGGGTGTGGTTTCATATGAGGCGACCACCATAGTCCTCGGGAGTAGCAACGCATCTGTGATTGACTTCAGATAGAACCCACATCCTACTTGAAGTTTCTTATAGCTGTCCATGGGCGGGAGTGATCATTTACCATCAGGTGGACTGCATGCTCGTTTGCTACTTCAGTCATATAAAAAAAATAGACATATCAGTAAGCAACTTCATATAAATCCAGGATTCTACCAGACGTCAATTACATATACTACTCCCGGGTACTAAGACTTTATATGAATCAGTCATAGTCCCGAGTCTAAAATGAAAGTGAACCGGAAAGTACTTCTCCTAATGTAAAAACTATCTCATGGTAGTACGTGATCTTGTAATACCACTGGTGGTACCGGTGGAGCCAATTTTTATTTATCTGACTGGATTAGCAAACGAGCATGCAGTCCACCTGATGGTAAGTGGTTACTGCCGCCCATGGACATCTGTAATCAAATACATACAGAACACGGGTTCCATCTGAAGTCAATCACAGATGCATTGCTACTCCCAAGGATTATGGTGGTCGCCACATGTGACAGTGTGCCGGCAACTACACCCTTCTATAAAAACGCGAGAAATGCGTCACGCTAGAAATATGTGTGGCGGCGGTACTTCCACGGTCAAACTACACTGGTTCTACCACCTTGAGATATAGGTGTGGCCATAGTACTTCCCCGGTCAAACAACAATCGTTCTAACCTTACAAACCTGTGTCCATTAGAAACAGTGTTTAAATTCCAACAGTGGTGTCGCATCAACCCATTATTGGCCCACTGCTGGGCACGTGTCTTCTCCCAGAATGAGAGAGTTTAGGCCATAGTCCACCGCGCTGGCCAAGTGCGAATTGGTGGACTTCACACACCTCCGAGAACTTTTTTTTTTTTAAGAACTCTTGGGTGTGTAGGTTTCCTCACGATGTTTTCCTTCACCGAAAAGCAGTGACAATTAATTTCTAATACGCACATAAATCATTGGTGCGTGCCTGGGTTTGAACCTTGGACCTCCCGATCGAGAGGGCAAGTTTCAACCATTAGGCTATCACTGCTCTTACAGTGGTGTGTTATACCATAATTCCGTTTGAAGTTCTCTTTTGAAACAAGACCCAAATTCAAAATGTAAATAGATGACAGATGCCAAAAGCCCGGCATAGCGGTGTGCCTGCAAATATTTAGACTTAAAGTCAGTCACAGAGAGCTAGCCTTAAGCGTAGGCTTACTATCTGGTGAGCATCTGCTTTATACAGTTGCTTTTGTAAATTTTAAAGTACAGCCACGGGCAGAATATTAGCGGTACTTACTTAGCCTGGCACACATGAGAAACATTTTAGTTTGCTCGATATTAAATGTCTAACGGCTGATTTTAATCTTATCTTGACCTTAATACCCGATTGCATCAGAAGGAGGGTAATGTTTTACGAGCGTACTTGTATGTGAAAACTAGTAAGTATGACCATTACAAATATATATGTGTCTCATCTGTTTATTTTGAATCGAAACGGAAGGCGCGTCGGTGCTAACTTCACATCGTCGCGTCTTTTCGGAGTCGTGAAGTCAGCCGAGGGTGGCGGACACATTATTATAAACGTTACTCAAAAGCAACAACACGGAACTTTCTCTCTGTTTTTTTCTTTTATAAAATTAATTACCATTGAATGTTTTGGATGCTGCATTTGTTATAAAACTCGTTGTAAAAATTATATCAAGAGAATTGACACCAAGATTTGTTTGCACGAGAGCTATAGTGGGCGAATACCATCTATGAAGATATTGATGTCGCATAAAACAAATACCGACATACGCATTATAGTATTATAATTTAAATACTGTTATGATGCAAAATTAAAAAGGGGTATATTAATTAAATTACTATTTCCTACAATGTTGTTTTTGCATTGAAATGTGTCGCTGGCCGCCTTATAAACCTGGCAACTTTATGCCTTCTTCATCACTTCGTGATTCAGTTGTGCTGTACAGGGGATTAAGTTATGCAATTTCCAAAGAACACACTTTAACTTATACAAAATTCTTAAGTGTGTAGTTGGATAAGTAAGCTTCTATAAAATATCTAGTGGTGCGTGCCTCAGCTTCGAACCCGGGACATTTGCTTGAGAGGTCGAGTATCAACCATTGGCTTTTTTTATAAGATTGAAGTAGCAAACGAGCATGCAGTCCACCTGATGGTAAGTGATCACTGCCGCCCTGCGACATCTGTAAGCAACTTCATACAGAACATGGGGTTCTATCTGAAGTCAATCACAGATGCGTCGCTGCTCACGAGGACTAAGATGGTCGCCTCATATAAAAGTGTTCTGGCAACCACACCCTTCCATCGAAACGGAAAAACTGCTTCACGCTAGAAATAGGTGTGGCGGTGGTACTTCCCCGAAAAAACTTCTTGGCTGCTCAAATGGTTCCATAGTGATGAAAACTTACAATTAATAGGGATTTTCTTTGTTAATGATGTTGGGTAACCTAATAGGAGAGTAAATAGGTATTTAGTGCTCAAGTTTATAACGTAGTTGATGGAGATTGTTAGCAACGTAATAGACCGGCGAGGTTATTATGTTATAACAACGATGCCTCTGTGGGCTTTATTAGCCTGTAGACCTTATTTCAGCAAAGTTACGTATTATTTTGATGTAGTTGTTTGCTTATAGCGGTTAAGAAGCTAATAGAAGCTTGCCACGACCTTTATAATAATAAAGGGATCATAATTATAACATACTGAGCAGTGATAGCCTAATGTTTGCGGTCTCGATCGGGAGGCCCGAGGTTCAAACCCCGGCACCACTGATTTATGTGCGTATTAAAAAATAATTATCACTGCTTTTCGGTGAAGGAAAACATCGTGAGGAAACCTAAACACCCGAGAATTTAAAAAAAAAAGTTCTCGGAGGTGTGAAGGCCACCAATTTGCACTTGGCCAGCGCGGTGGACTATGGCCTAAAACTCTCTCATTCTGAGAGAAGACCCGTGCCCAGCAGTGGAACAATAATGGGTTGTAAACAGACCAAAGTTATGTATGCAATAAAAATCAATACTCGAAAAAAAATCCAAGTCTCGCAAGTCAGTTTTTCTACCGAAAAAAGTTGTGAGATCCATGTAATACCAAGTCGATTATTAATTTATTCAGTCCCTGCTTAAAGGACTTAAGTTCTTAAGTTGTGACGTAATGTTCTAACCTAACAACATCTTATAGTGACCATATCAATATTAAAAATCTTTAACGTTTTTAATAAAAAGGTTGACTCGACAATCGCATGAAAACACAATGTATTGTATTTCACAAGTGATACATATATAAATTAGCTTTATGCGATTGCCAAGTCAATGTAATTTTTTCCTGTGTCGTGGGTACCATGGACACACACAAGACGAATACACAAACACCCAGACCCAGAACATGAATCGAAACTCATCATTCAGATATCTGTCTGGCCAGGAATCGAACCCGGGACCCATTGCGCGTCAGGCCGGTATAGTAAACGCTTCGCCACGTACGTTTCACAAAACGCCTATTTCTGACGCACTCAGGTAAAAATGCCGAAATGGCTCAAAATGTTTACAGAAACATACGAATATTCCGTGGTCCTCGGGTAATGGTTGTTCAGTTATTTTAATTGTTAGGGTCGCTCAGCATAAACATTTAAGTTCAGGCCGCACTATTTTCGCAAACTGTGGTCCGGCAAAGATAAACGGTACGGGCTGGGGACTTATGACCATGGTGCAAGTCATGAGTGATTTTAGATTTTAATTAAACGTTTATTAGGTAACTTGAAGTAGGTACTTTTTTATTTTTGTCCGACTTCGTTTAAAGGTGTACCTCCAAGATTTAGATGAATTCGACGACCCGCGTGGCGTAGCGGTTACCATACTGGTCTGACGCACAATGGGTCCTGGGTTCTATTCCCGGTCAGACAGATATCTGAATGATGAGTTTAGATTCCTGTTCTGGGTCTAGGTGTTTGTGTATTCGTCTTGTGTGTATTCATGGTACCCACGACACAGGAGAAAATCCTACTGTGAGACTATGAGTGTAGAAAGCGTGTGTTTAAAATGAAAGACGGGACGTTTACTAATTTCATTTGATTACGTCATGTACCTACTTTACTTTAATTTTACACTGTCATCTGTTCGTTTTGCAAATTAGCGATAGATTTTTTTAATGTTCCTTAAATCTGTAAGAGGTTAACTAATTTTAATGTAAATTAGACTTTACGAGGAAAGTTATTGGGACTTTTGCACTAAGTAATCCTAAGTAAAAATAAAAAAAAGACGATAATAGCACCAATTACCGCCACTAATTTAATGCCATTATTTCTGCCTTTAAAAGGTGTTAGAACGTATATGCTTCGATCACACCATCTATTTGTAATGGACTGTTTCCCGTTTTTAACCGACTTCCAAAAAGGAGGAGGTTATCAATTCGTCTGTATTTTTTTTTTTTTTTTTTTTTTATATTTGTTACCTCATTTCTCCGGACTGGGTGAACCGATTTAGATGATTTTTTTTTTATTTGAAAGGTAGTGCGTGTCATAGGGTCCCATTTTTTTTTAGTATTTTTTTGACTAGGGCATCCATAAGAAAAACGCATAAGTCTTAAATTTGCATTTTCAATGTACGCGATAAATGTATGAATAACTCAATATCCCGCCAACCGATTTTGATGATTCTTTTTTTATTAGAAAGGATGTACTCCAGGGGTAGTCTGATAAGAGTTTGATAAGGTTCTAATCATAGGATCTTCAACTTTTTGGAGCAAAATAATAAAATTAGTGATAGTCGGCCGAACCTTAGCTGGAGAAGTCCAATTGAGTAAAATATAGAATAAAATTACTATGTAGGTATTTACTATGAACAATTTGACCTTCAACTCTTCAATCCTGATGATGCAGGGGTACTGCTAGCCTGAACTATAAAAGTTGGTCATTTGATGTTTGCGAATATATAATGAAATTGTTAAGCAAATTCATGGGACAAAAATTTGACCTTCAACTCCTCAACCCTGATGATGCAGGGGTACTTAAAGCCAAAACCATAGGAATAAGCCATTTGGTGCTTACGTATATGTTATAAGATTACTGAGCAAAAACATAAGATGAAAAATTTGACCTTCAACTCCTCAACCCTGATGATGGAGGGGTACTTCAATCCTAAACCATAGAAGTTGGCAATTTGGTGCTTACGTATATGTTATAAGATTACTGAGCAAAAACAGAAGATGAAAAATTTGACCTTCAACTCCTCAACCCTGATGATGAAGGGGTACTTCAATCCTAAACCATAGGAGTTGGCAATTTGGTGCTTACGGTTATGTAAAAATAATACTAAGCAGAGGCACAAAATTAAAATTTTGACCTTCAACTCCTCGACCCTGATGATGAAGGGGTACTTCAATTCTAAACCATAGGAGTTGGCAATTTGGTGCTTACGGGTATGTAAAAATAATACCAAACAGAGGCACAAAATTAAAATTTTGACCTTCAACTCCTAAACCCTGATGATGCAGGGTACTGCAAGCCTGAGCCATAGAAGTTAGCCACCTGGTACTAACGTATATGTTATAAGATTACTAAGCAACAATATAAGATGAAAAATTTGACCTTCAACTCCTCAACCCTGATGATGGAGGGGTACTTCCAGAGGGGGCGCCCTGTTTGTATGAATTGTAAAAGTGTTTTATGTTTAATTTTTGTGAATATGTAGATGCACAAAGCAAACTTAGAGGCTTTATTTAAATACAAACATAAAAATATAGTCACTAAAAAGTGTAAAATAAAAACTTTTTAACAAAAAATATCTACCGACTTCCATGTCACAAAAAAGTAAAAAATAATTTAAATATATTTTGGTCTAGAACATACTCAGTACTTAGTACATAGTTCTGAAGTCGGTGCTCATATAGGACGTAGTTACCGTCGTCCAGCGAAATATGTCGAGCACCGACTTCAGGACTATGTACTAAGTACTGAGTATGTTCTAGACCAAAATATATTTAAATTATTTTTTACTTTTTTGTGACATGGAAGTCGGTAGATATTTTTTGTTAAAAAGTTTTTATTGCATTACGGTGTGAAGTTGCTGTTGTCGGTTCACTTATATATGAGGCGATCATCTTAATCCTCGGGAATATCAACGCATTTTTTTACCTTAAAATGGCTATCGAACCTGCAGTCCACCTGATGGTAAGTAGTCACTGTCGCGGCTATGATTGACTTCAGACAGAAAACTTGTTCTTGTGTTCTTGCTTACAAATGTCCATTGAACACTGACTATCAGGTGGACTGCATGCTCGTTTGCTATCTATCTTATGGAAATCATTATATCTATGTATATATCTTTGTCTTATATACTTGTCTATCACAGATTTTTCTAATATTATGTGCGTATTAGAAATTAATTATCACTGCTTTTCTGTGAAAGAAAAACATCGTAAGGAAACCTACACACACGAGAGTTCTTTGACTACGACCTAAAACTTTCTCATTTTAAGAGAAGACCCGTGCCCAGCAGTGGGACAATAATGGGTTGACGACATATATATCTTTATCTCATGGGAAAATATTGCATTAATGTTTAGTGCTCAATTTTTAGTGCCAAAATTCACGATGCCAACCGCTCACGCCCTGGACCACCCGTCAGGTAAAATGGATGCGTTGAAGCAGTCGGCAGTAAGTTCGCGCGGAGTCAACGAGCCGTGTTATTTATTTTCACAACGCCTACCTTCCTCACGGCTCGGTGGCAACTCTGGGTCTGGGACTGAAGGATTGCTAGCGAATAAAGCGAAATAGGCACATAGATGAAACGCTAGAGATAATGAGTTATTTAAATTAAATTGTGAATTTAGGCCGCTGGGTCTTTTTTGAATAAAGTAATTTAAATCTTTGCGTACTAGTAGTAATAATGCATGTGGAAAATATATGTAAATACCTCCGTGTAAAACCGGCGACCTGGACATAAACCTTTTTTTGTTTTCGAGGGGGAAACTTTCAAAAAGTACCCGACGTCGTGGGAGCGACGCGGGTTATGTGGGATTCTTACCGTACTAAAACCCCTCCGGTGATCGACCTCGGCGCTGCGAAGAGGACTCCGGGAACTCCAATTGACCGCCGCCGGTGAGGACACCGCGCTGAGGACAGCGTGTTGGCCAATCGGGCTCTTCACTGGTGGGCGAGAACTGCTCACCGCACTATCTGGTCTTTACGGCAGCATGCAACCACACATGCCGCCGTCCTTCCCGGGGTCGCTTGGCCGGACGGTTCCAGCTCCCACTCTTCCCGCCCGCAACCCCGGAAGCCCCTTTTAGTCGCCTCTTACGACAGGCAGAGGGTACCGTAGTCCTTTATGGTCCCGGAACTACAGGGACAGAACCTATCGACCGCTCCGTGTTTGTACTTGTACTGTACTTCACCAATAATATATACTTAGATACTTAGATACTTAGATCCCGAGACCATCATACAATAAACTAATAGTTGTATCTGCCGAAAGCCGAATAGCAGATGAATAACTATGAATTTAATGTTCAAACGTCAATCTTTGTAAGATTTTAATTTGCTTATTCATTTTTATTCTATTATTTCGTCGAGACCAAATTTGAAGCATAAATACACGCTTTCTAACACGCTTTCTACACTCATAGCCCCACACTATTTTTTCCACACGATTTTCTCCTGTGTCGTGGGTACCATGGACACACAAGACGAATACACAAACACCCAGACAGAACAGGACAGAACAGGAATCTAAACTCATCATTCAGATACCTGTGTGGCCGGGAATCGAACCCGGGACAAATTGCGCTTCAGACCAGTATGATAACCGCTGCGCCACACGGGTCGTCATAAACATAACTTACGAGCTTCATTTTGATATCTACTTCTAGCATGAAGCAATTGATGCGTTTCTTTAGAAGAGTGTAAATATCGACTGATTTATTTACGAGGCCGGGAGTGGAACACATCTCTACATATTGTTAGAACTACTTAGTGGAACGTATTATCCAAAGTAGCACGAATATTTCTCAATTAATAAATTAAAGTAATTATATTGATTAAAATCACCCGTTACAGGTAGAAAGAGAATTTAATTAACTAAGCATTTAAAAGCAATAGCGGGTATTTTGACAAATACATCTGTCATTTTTGAAGTTATGTGTTTTCATAGTAAGACATTGAATGTTCTATTTCGTTTATTGTATGTGTTTGTGTCAAATGCAAGATAAAGTGTGTTATGTGTTTTTGTTGATTTTATGTATGTTTTAAGCATTATTTGAAAAAAATATTAACATTCTGCACTCCTTCTCTACGTCCACTATAACAGTGCAAAGTTTCATACTAATCCCCCTTCCTCCCGGACCTCGGTAGCGAGTAGACGTCTCCAAAATATTGTCAATTCTCTTTATAACATTTTAAATTTATTAATTTAATGAAAGTTAATTCTGAGCAAATATTAGGAGTGCATAAACTAAAGGAGATCATTAACGTCAGTTGTGAGAAGTGATAAGTGAATACCGCCTTCATCACCTGTTGCGCATTAGAAGAGCGTATCCCGGTCGACTACTCTCACTCGTTGCACTGAGCGTTATCACCGTTCTTACGTCATCATCAACGCGCTGTCCTGCTCTGCTTCACTTATTGCATCGAGCTACGTGCAATCTACTCATCTCTAAGCGCCTGGTACCTTGAGTGAATGTTTATAGACTGGTAACCATACTTATTAGTTGGCTGTGATCAGATTTGTTTTCTTTTGTTAACTCCTAAGTGCACATAGTCGCCTAGTACACAGAAAATAATAACTGTTAAATTATTTTGTGATTTTAACTTTACGTTATTCTGGTTGTGAGAACTTTTGAACATGCCGCTCCGACGAACACCACCTAATTCACCACTGGTTCAAGTTACACAACATCCGATGAGTGTACTGACCGCTCCGAGTACAGTAGCTTTACAAGCCTTACAACACAGCTCATCCGAGCCGGATTTAAATATATCTAGATCTGTAGAAGAATTGGACCATGGATCTCATAATATCACTCAGAGGATCAAGCGAAAACGTTCAGAGTTTTCAAACGACCAACTAACGGATTTTATGGCTGAGATGAAAAGTATGTTTTTAGAATTTAAGGAACAGCAATTATCACAAGACAATAAGATGGAAAAAATCTCTAAGTCAATCGATGAGATAAAGTCACAAAATCTTGTTATGCAGAACACGGCCGATTTTTTAGCTAATAAATTTGAATGCATACAATCTCAAATTGAAAAATTAGAAACCGATCGCAACAATAACTTAGAACACTTTCAAATCCTGGAGGAAAAGATGGAGCTGTTTGAACGTTATAAGCGCTCCACGTGTGTTGAAATTCAAAACATTCCATATTCTACTGGAGAATCAAAACACGTCTTATTAAAATATGTTACAAATATTGTAAACGTTTTGAAATGCCCCGAAATTAATCAGAACTCTGTGAAAGACGTTTTTAGAGTAAGTAAAAAAAATTCTGAAGACAAAACTATTATCGTAGATTTTACTACTGTATTAACGAAGGAGCTAATTATACGTAAATATAAGGAGTACAATAAATTTAATAAAACAAGTAAATTAAGCACTGAAGCTCTCCACATAAGCGGCCCACGAAAACCAGTATTTATTTCTGAGAACTTATCGCCTAAAATGAAAAGAGTTCTTTACTTAACCAAAGAATACGCTAAATCAAACTCTTATGACCATTGCTGGGTATCACATGGCAGAATATTTCTTAGGAAAAAAGAAGGTTCTGCTGCCATCCGTATTAATAGTGAGTCAGAGCTCAGCAAGTTGACCCCCTCGTGACTAATAGCGCTAACCTGTGATGGTCAAATTCATAGTTGTATCAAATATTTTAATCAAAATTTTATATATTTGTTTCTTGTCAATAATGCAACACTATACTACACTAATACTTCTTCATTCATATATTACTTTCACTCTATCACTCACACACATAAGTTCGAAAATTACATTTATATCACACTCACATTACACACACACAATAACAATTTGAAGTGCAATCTGATCGTTCATTCTTTTAATAGAATTATTAATATACCTGTGCTTGGCGTGTTGATAATTTCAAATCTGGTAACTGTTTATTTTTACTACCCAAATGAATAGTACACTACAAATTACGAATGATATTGAGAATATTACTGTATCCCAGTCATATAGATGCACACCTGAACGCTGCTCCGAATTCCTTGTAAATATAAATGATTCCGTTACCGTTATTCATCTAAATATCAGAAGTATAGGTTGTAATTTTGATGAGTTCCAAGTTCTTCTAAAACGAATAAACTTGGTATTCGACGTGTTAATATTAAGCGAATGCTGGCTGAGTAAATGTCAAAATATTCCTCTTTTACCGGGTTATATTTCATTCAAAAGTACTTTCACGAATCAAAATGATGGAGTAGTGGCATTTGTCAGAGCTGGGCTAACATGTACAGTAATAAAGCCAACCTTAGATAATGCCAATTGTCTTGTTTTGAAGTTTTCAAACGAGCTTGCTATAGTTGCAATTTATCGCTCTCCTTCAGTCAGAGATGTCTCCAATTTCTTAACAACCCTAGATAAAACACTTCTATCTTTAGGGCACATTAAAACCATTTGCCTAATAGGTGATATTAATATCAATATATGCCCTGGTAACGGTAACTCATATGCAGACGCTTATCTAACTTTACTTGCCACACATGCCATGCTGCCGGCCCACACTTACCAGACTAGAACTAATAGTTGTCTAGACCATGTTATGTTAAAGACTAAAGCACGTGCTGTCACTCTCGTACTTGACACTGTCATAACCGACCACGCCCCTGTTATTTTTTGTTGCAGTAAAAATAATAAATTTAGTAGAACTGAAAGTATAAAACTCATGACTGATGAAACTGCATGTGTGAGGGACATAGAACTTACTAATTTTTCTTCTATAATTTCTATGTCGGACGCTGAGGTGGCAGCAAGTGCTTTTGTCAATACCTTAATTAATATAATAAACATAAACACCCGATCCATCAGCATATCCAGCAAAAATCGTCTAATTAAGCCGTGGATGACCCCTGGACTGTTGCGCTGTATACGTAATCGCGATCGCTTACATAAGCTATATAAAAGAGATCCTGACAACTTAATTAATAGACTAACATTTACACGATACAGAAACTATTGCAGGAATCTTTTAAAAAAGGTCAAACAAGGCTACGAACGCGCAGAGTTTATCAAGGCTAAAAATAATCCTAAGATGACATGGAACCTTATCAAAAACATTGCGAACCTTAATAAATCAAATTCTACCTCAGATTTGCTACATATATCTACCACTCCTCAACAATCTGTCAATTTAGTAAATGACTTTTTTAGTAATATTGGCCATGATTTAGCATCAAAATTTACTAACCATCCTACATCAGACATTCCTTTCACTCGGGCAAGTACACCCCTGCTAAATTCTATGGCTCTTATAGAAACTGACTGCCAAGAAATTGAGTCAATTCTGATGGGACTTAAAAAGAGTGCGGTAGGTTGGGATAATATCTCAGTATCACTACTAAAAGCTGCTCGTCATATCCTCATCCCTGTAATAAATCATATCTTTAACCTCTGCTTTATGTCTGGCATCTTTCCTGCGGTATTTAAAGAATCATTAGTGCATCCAATTTATAAAAGTGGACACAGAGGTAGTGTCACCAACTATAGGCCAATCTCAATCCTGCCCACTTTATCAAAAATTTTAGAAAAAATACTTAACAACAGACTATTAAATTATCTTAGTAAGTATCATATTCTTTCTGATCAACAATTCGGTTTCCGTAGAGGTAAGTGTACTGAAGATGCCGTTCTAGAATTGTCAAACACTATTGTTAGTAATTTTAACAACAAACAAAAAACTATTGGCATATTTTTAGATCTTTCCAAGGCGTTTGACACGGTCTCTATCCCTATTCTTTTAAATAAACTGGATCATATCGGAGTTCGTGGTTTAGTTCTTGATATGTTTAAAAGCTATCTTACTAATCGCAGTCAACGCGTTAAGATTGATGGCTTACTCAGTACATGTCAAACTCTAAGATGTGGCGTTCCGCAGGGTAGTGTCCTTGGACCATCCCTTTTTCTCATTTATATTAATGACCTTTGCAATCTCGCTATTACTAACTGTAAAATTCTTGCCTACGCGGACGATACAGCTCTCCTGATACAGGGTAATACATGGATAGAAGCTCGTACCCATGCTGAATTAGCAATGAGAACTGTAATGGAATGGTTAACAAGTAATTTACTAACACTAAACGTTGATAAAACAGTCTTTACCACCTTTTCATTAAGCGCTAGCAGCATGCCCCAACAACCATTTTCCATCGTTGCGCATAGTTGTAATCCCATCGATATTACTTGTTCATGCTCATTATTAGCACATTCTAAAACAGTAAAATATTTAGGTGTGTATATAGATTGCTCGTTAACCTGGAAGGATCAGATTGATGCTATTGTTGTCAGATTAAGGAAACTTATATACATATTTAAAGCTTTAAGAGCCATTGTAGATATTTCAACTTTAAAAACAATATATTTCTCCCTTGCTCAATCGATAATAACTTACTGCATTACTGTTTGGGGTGGATCAGGCAAAACGAGATTCAGTTGTTTAGAGCGAGCACAAAGGGCTATACTTAAAGTGATGTTTTGTAAACCGATGCTTTTTCCTACCGCGGAGCTATTCAAAGTTGCTAAGGTCCTAACTGTAAGACAATTATTTATTCGTAACTTAATCTTGCGTAAACATGCAACTTTAACTGTTGTACACAAAAACCTTACCAATAGACGGCGACCTGAAAAAGCGTGCGAAATAAAACGCAGCCGGACTGCAGTCGGCAAACAAAACTATGAATATTTAGCGTCCTTAATTTATAATAAAGTAAACATCAAAATTAATATCAATCTTCTTACGTACTGGGAATGCAAAAAGAAAATAATTCATTACTTACAAAATCTATTATACGACGAGACGGAAGCACTTCTAAAACACTGAGAATTGTTCCTCGATATTTTCACACACACACACACACACACACACACACACACACACACACACACACACACACACACACACACACACACAAGCACACACATTCACATTTTTATTATTATATTATATATTACATAATATTATTATAAGTTACAAGTTGTTTACTCTAGCCATAACCTAATCGTAAGTGTAAAATACTTATATGTAATTTGAAAAATAATGCATTGTACTTGAACTTACCTATACTATGGTTCGGGATGGGCGTAAACCGCTGCGACACAGTATTTTTACTATTGCAGACGTTTACGAATGTCAATACTTTGTAATTTGTTTTTAGTTCAATAAAAATCTTTAAATCTTTAAATCTTTAATCCTTCCGCGGCATATTACTTAAAAATGCGTCACAAGTTTTTGCTTCACGTATTAAATGTAATGTTTATAGCTTAAGTGTATGTAAATAAATAAAAATAAATTAATATAATATAGATTTGTTTAACTCCACCTCTTTTCGTAGCCCAAAAAATATCTTGAAAAAGTATGTAAAAATAGTTTCTCCACACACCGACTGCAAGAGCTCAATAAAGTTCAAAAATCGTGGTTATATAAATGTTACTGGAACTCGTTGCACTACGAAGTTCCTAAGCCTGCAGCCGGAGTTTTGAGCTGAGTTGGCTTCCATAGTTGGGAAGGATTCGAAATTTTATTTACTACTTTGTACAAACTTTTTGATTCAATGATATTTTTAAAACATGTGTGAACCACGGAACTACATGGTTTGCGGCTGACAATTTTCTTTTGCACTTATATCAAAATAGCTTCTACCCACAGCCACTCGCTTTCATTACATTTACCGCTGTAGTAAGTGTATTGTGTTAATCCAAGATAAAAACTACATTTGTGCCATATTCCAGCAAAATCCTTAAGAGGTAGTACAGTAGAACCAGTGTAGTTCACCCGGGGAAGTACCGCCGCCACACCTATTTCTAGCGTGAAGCAGTTTTGATGCGTGCGTTTCGATGGAAGGGTGTGGCTGCCGGCACACTTTTGTTTGATGCGACCATCATAGTCCTCGGGAGTGGCAACGCATCTGTGATTGACTTCAGAGAGAACCCCATGTTCTGTATGAAGTTGCTTACAGATGTCCTTGGGCGACAGTGACCACTTACCATCAAGTGGACTGCATGCTCGTTAGCTTTTGCTTAAAAACCGTGTTCAGCAGTGGGATAATTATAAATTATCCCGGTTATATACAATAGTAGATAGTTTAATTAACACGGTTTTCCTCGCACTGTGAGCGTTTTTAGTCTGTGGCCATGTGAGAATTGGTAGAATTAGCAAATCACTGAAAACTTGTTTTAAAGAAATCAAAAGCTAGGTGTCTTTGAGTTGTTTTCTTTTATCGTGAGCACTGATAATTAATTTGTAATCCGCACACGATTTTCGAAAAAACAGTGGTGAGCCTAAAATTCGAATCTAGGATTTAATTCTTATGTTGATCAGAACTATCTTTTGTTTTGAAGTGAAACTTCTTTAGGCGCATGAGGGTAAAATTTTTACAGATGAAACGTCACGCCGGTATGCAACGGAAGTGTCGGAAAAGAGAGAGAGAGTGATCGAGACCGATTGAGAGAGAGTAAGACAGGGCGAACGTAGCATGAGCAACTAGCCGTGGAGTGAGAGTAGGGTGCAAGCGAGTGAGAAAGATTGAGAGAAAAAGTGAGACAGAGCGAACGTCGTATCACGCCTTTTTCCCTTCCTCTTAATCTTGGAAATTTAAAGTTTTAGATTTTTATAAATATAAACAAGATTTATAAATTAGTTCGCCAAAGAAGTTTCACTTCTAACATGTGTACTTTGTACGCACGCATGTTTTTTTTCTATACACTGACTCCTGCTTATTATTATTTTATTTATTACCAGCTGTACCCTACGCCCATTGCTACGCCATCACACAAAAATACATCAGAAACCTTCGTGAGCTCATGAATAATAACTTTGCTAAAGATCATCACATGATCAAATGAATAGCTTACGATTCTATGAAGACATACAGACAAACATTTATTTTTAAACACAAAAAGATTGAGTATAACAAATTGAATTCAAAAATAATCTATACAATACGTTCGAAACAAATAAATTATAACATTATTATTAGACTATAGATTTTTTTTCATAAACGTTCGTAATGCGATGAGTTCGGGGAATGTAATTCTTGCGATTCAAGTGTAGTGTGTCGCAGGCTCGGAAGTAATTGAGAGGCGTGTTGTTTGGTTGATGTCTTTATTGTTACTGACTTAATACTACTCTAACACTAACTTATATTATATGGCTTAGCTCCACACCACACAAGACTTCGAATAAAAATCCAAATCATAAATTTGTTACCTTGTTACCGATTAGCAAATCAGTTTCACTGCCTGTTTCGTCCCGGCTCATTCATTTCCCGGATAAATCCGGTCACTAATGGTGTCGTAATTTACACTACGGTTGCGGCAAACGTTTAGCTGCTCCCTACAAGGATTTATCGGATTCTATTCATTACGGCTGGTTTACTATTTCCCAGTATCAATTTGAGCAACGTAGAATTAGACGCTTCAGTATCGCTGGATTTAAAAATCGATTGTGTTGTAACGCCTACGTGAAACGATACACTGTCCTTAATCTGCATACATATATTTAGCGATAACTATTCTAATATTTACAATCAATGATCTTATTTATAACTTATCTATCGTTATTTCTAATATATCTCGCCTTGCATTGCAATCCGCTTCTACCCTACTCACAGTTAATATTATTATTAAACTTAAGTGGGTAACGAGATATTTCTACAAAACTGTGTACTATTTTGATGTGGGAATCGCTAACAATTGTAAGTTGACCGAAGGTATTTTTAAAATTCATCTGATGATAGAATAAATATAATTCGATTGGAGAAATACCATCGCCACATTATTATTTTTTTTATAAGATAATCAGATAAGATAATCATTTTTCTTTATGTTTACACTCCACCTCGTGGTAAAGTAATTCTGGATGTAATTCTACTTTAATTAAAAAAAAAGAAAAGATCTCCATGAGCGGCAGTAACCACTTACCATCAGGTGGAGTGCATTCTCGTTTTCAACGTTAATCCTTTAGTAAATATATTCAAAATCTTCCAAATAAAAAACGAGTTTATTATATAAATTCAGTTCAATTCAATCGAATCGCAGTTCGCATTGAAAGACAACCTCGTTAAAATTGAGCTTAGAAAGTAGCAGCTGTCCGAACGTTCTAGTTCCCCACTTGAGGTCGGCCAGTCTGTTCCAGATGGACTCGGTTTGAGCGGACGAAGTTGCTTGCCAGGCATTCGTTCCGGCTGTCCCGCTTCGTTTGAATCTATTCCTGTACTTATCCCGCTTTTTGTTTACCGCACATTGGACGTTTATTTAAGTGGGCTATCGGAAAATGGAGGGTAAGGAAATTCGTATCCACGTCAATCTGTATTGCTGTTTTGTGGTAGCTAAGTCAAATATAAGTTGTTATTCTAGTTTTAATTGTTGACTTAGAAATATATATTAATAATAATAATAAAATTCATTTTTTGACACACTACAAGGAATATACAAATAAATATAAAGAGAAATAAAACAAAATTCATAAAGGAACGAACAAAAAAGAGACAACAAAATAAAACTTACACACGAAAAAGAAAACATAAATAAAATTCATTTGAATTGTGGGCAAAAGGACGTGTCTCAGCATTATCATGACCACTTACCATCAGGTGGACTGCATGCTCGTTTGCTACTTAATTCAGATAAAAAATCTGAAATGGGGTCATGACCCCATGCAGTGCTCTTTTCCAGACCCGCTCTAAAGATGGTAGATGAACGGATAGTACGTGGTAGTACACTAAATAACTAATCACTGCAACCTATAGACCTAGATAACCTGATGTCACTTGAAGTATTTACAAATGTTTCTTTTATAATATTAGCTTTGAAATGATCTCTTTTACCACCTTTAACCAGTATACAACAGTCCATAATTTGGCACTACTATTGTAAGACAAAAATACGATAAGACAAATACATTTGAAAACGGGATTGAAATCTACAGATAATTTTCATTTTCATTTAAGTTGACCGTCTTAGTCTTTTTGAAGGTGGTAGAACCAGTGTAGTTCGACCGGGGAAGTACCACAGCCACACCTATTTCTAGCGTGAAGCATTTCTTGCGTTTCAATGGAAGCGTGTGGTTGCCTGCACAATTTCACATGAGGCGACCATCATAGTCATCGGGAGTATCAACGCATCTGTGATTGACTTCAGATGGAACCCATGTTCTGTATGAAGTGGATAACAGACGTCCATGGGCGGCAGTGACCACTTACATCAGGTGGATTGCGTGCTCGTTTGCTACTACTAAAAATAGTCCTAATGAGTACCAACGTATATGGTAGAACGGGTATGGTTCATTAGAGGAGTAACGTCACACTTATTTCCAGCGTAAAGCAGCTTTTGTTTCGATGAAAGAGATTGGTTACCCATTCACTTTCATATGAGGCGACTATCTTAGCACCCAGGCGTAGCAACGCGTCTACGATTGACTTCGGACAAAGCCCCTATTCTATATGAAGTTGCTTACCGAAGTCTACAGGAAGCTGTGACCGTTTAATTGGACGACAAGCTCGTATGCTATTTCAATTACGTAAAAAAATTCAACGACACACCAAATTCCTACCAATTCCATCCCACCCTCACATCAGGGTAAGTGCTAAGCCGCTCAAATCTCGTCAATACACATTCCAGCCGCTTTAGCGCTTTCGAGCGCTGAGTAACCCGTATCTCATAAATCACTGTCGCGTACCTCATAAACGTCGCGATAAATGTACATTTGTCGCGTATCAAGCGAAGAAAATGCGTGAAAAATATACTCCAAGACAGACTTATTGGTGTGACGGATACCAGCCGTTAACGCGAGCGCGTAAGGGACAAATTCCTGTGAGACTCGATTGACGTGTAACTAACGCTTTTTGGGTCGCAGGTGTAGGGTGGCAATTGTGTGAAATAAATACGGGATATCTAAAGTAGCTCCGGTAAATCTATAATTGATTATACCATTTATTGTACTGTAACGGTAACCTAGTGGTATTCGCATCAGAATGAAGTAATAGTTATGAAGAATATATATTGTTAGAATCACCTATTTCTGATATTATAATATGTCATATTTAATGACTTATGAATAAGTATGCATATAAGTCTTTAAAGACAAAACAGTTTTAATAAAGAATGACTAAACTATATTTTTGGTAATCACTTAAACAGGTAACATTGAGAAATTATTAAAACAAAAACCGACAGCTTAAAGACAATTGGGAGCCTTCAATTTTAGTTTTTTTTTATACTTTAACATAACGATAAGGCAGACGGGCTACCCGATGGAAAGTAGTCACCGTCGCCTGTGGACATTCGCAACACCAGAGGAGTCACCAAGGCTCTACCGGCTTTGTAGGAGAGCTCTTTTCGCACCTTTCTTGAAGAACCCCACGTCATAGCGCTCCGGGAATACCTCAGGAGGAAGCTCATTCCACAACTTGCACGACCGTGGCAAAAACGAGCGTGCAAACCGTTAATTTAGTAAATTTCTATTAAAATCGCAGGTATTGTGTTATTATACGAATTTACTTATTAGGATTTTGAGTCAAAATAATAATACACACAGTACTTTGATACTTATACGTACATACAAACATTTTATTTGATACCTATATTGATACGGTAATTAAAAAAAATGGCTAAGGCTGTTTTGCTCTGATCGTAGAAGCTATATTGACAATTGATAGCGATTGCCGCTCTGACAACTGAGTCGAATCGAATGATGTTTAACCCGTCAAACTGTTTCGGTTGCAGAGAAGAAACGGATATAGATACATACGAACTGGTAAACAAACATACATACAAATGCACGCGCGAATAATCATTTTCTCCTTCTGTCAGGTAATAAGTAAGATTGAGACAGTCCCGCAAAATTCGAAATAGTTGGTCGTTCGAACCTGAGTTAAGCGTAATGTGTATTGCGTTAGTCTATTTATGGAACATGTGGATAGAACATTAATGTAAGGTGCCTGCATCGTTACTGTATTAATGTATCCGGAATTAACCTGACATTTCTACGTATTTTTAACTCATGTTCATGTTTAGCTGAAACATTGTCCGACTGCGTTTTTTATACGACTGAAGTAATAACGAGCATGTAGTCCACCTGATGGTAAGTGGTCACTGCCACCCACGGACATCTGTAAGCAATTTCAAATAGAATATGGGTTCAATCTGAAGTCAATCACAAATGCGGTAAATATTTTTCTTTGGTCGTGCCCCGTGATTTTCTCCTGAGTCGTGGATGCCATGGACACACACAGATGAATACACAAACACCCAGACCCAGAACAGGAATCTAAACTCATCATTCAGATACCTGTCTGGCCGGGAATCGAACCCGGGACCCACTGCGTGTCAGACCGGTATGGTAACTGCTGCGCCACGCGGGTCGTCAATCAAAAGGACGATCAACGGCTGCCTCATAACAGTACAAGTACCTATGTTGGTTATTTGTGTAGTTTTCACATTTGTAGACGGTCCTTATTTTTATTCCATTCAAGGCTACTTTGCTGAAACAACTATACACATTAGTAAATAACTTATTGTGGGTGAAAATTAATCGGCCAAATTAACCAACAAACATTAACAACAGATTTTATCGAAGAGGAAGTGCAAACATTTTCCAGTTTTGTATCTCTATATTCGAGTATTTAAAAACAGTGTTGGTGAACAGTGCAGTCCAATTGATAGTAAAAGAGTGAAGTAAGAATGGAGACCTATCCTTGAGTGAAGAGTGGGCATCAGACTTACTACAAATGTTCATGTTGATTATAATATGTATGTTAGAGATAATAATTAATCAATTTACCATGGTATACGACCTCATTTATATTACAAAAATTTTACCACGTCAGTTGTCAATGTAAGAGACGGTCAACAGCGCTTGTGATGGTTTTGTCAATAAATACGTTCACTGATTTAGAATTAAACAAATATCGATATGTTCGACGACACTGGCGACCATTCAGATAACAATCCATTGGATTCTGCGACATGTAGTAAATCTAATTAGCTATGGCTCGCAACTTTGTTCAGGCGTCTACACAAAATAATCACTCATTCGTCCATTAGTCTTTCGGGGTCCATTGCAAGACAAGGCGTACTGTAATTGGCGCCACTCCAACTATTTCTGTGCCCCTTATATCCAGCGGTAATCCGCTGTCTTTTTCCGGGTACTGGTTTATCTGATACAAACAATCATCGTCAACCCATTATAGTCCCACTGCTGGGCACGGGTCTTCTCTCGGAATGAGAGAGTTTTAGGCCATAGGTCACCGCGCTGGCCAAGTGCGAATTGGTAGACAATACAAATCATAAATGACATCCTTTACATAGGTCAATAGTTTAAGCTCTATGATAATGAATAAGTTAGTTAGGACAAGTATTTTATAAGTATAGATTATAGCCCTACTTAAAAAATACTAGATATAGAGTAGTAAACTAGATAGTTTTTACAGAAATATATCTTTCGATACAATTCCGTGGTACAAAAAACCAACATTTTTAATTGCCGAACAGTTTTGGTAAAAGAATTAAATTTGGAATCCATTACATAGTTCCATAGTTTGATAATGCATCAGTCAGTATTTCATAATTATAGGACAAGTATTTCATAATTATAGATTATATCCATAATTATAAAATACTAGAAATAGAGTAATATACTAGATAGTTTTTACAGAACGATATCTTTCGATACAACTCCGTGGTATTAAAACCAAGATATTTATTTTTTCTAACAATTTTGGTAAAAGGATTCAATTTTTCAAAATCATACTTATACCCCTTTTTCACTAGAGTCACGATAATTACAATGAAACAGTCGACAACCCTAATACCATAAGCGCTGAGTAAACAAGCAATCGATTACCAACTATAGAATAGCGCGGCTCATTGGCAACGTTGATTGTTACTGAAACTTCACGCTACTATAGCCCCTATTGCAGTTATGTAAGCACCAGAAATGTGTACACTCGACTTAATATTATTGTTTATTCATTGATCCCAAATAGAATACTTAAATGGTTCGGGAATCATACGATAATAGTCGTTTACCCATGTGTTTCAATGCTGATCGTTTCTTAGAATGAGAGAGTTTTAGGCGATAGTCCATCGCGTTCACCAAGTGCAAATAGCCTAATTCTAGTCTTCAATTAGAATGATAGAGTCTTAGGTCATAGTCCATTGCACTGTCCTAGTGAAAATTGAAAGCCTTCACACGCCTTTAAAAACTTTTTAGAGAACTCGGGTAGTTCATAAAATCAAAGGCGTATAGGAACCTAAGACTTAATCCTGGGATCTCCCAATTAAGAGAGAGAGTTTAAAAAAATGGGCTCTCTTACTTACCAATGGTCACAAAGGAAAGAAGAAATATATGGCTATTTTTATAAAAATCTGTCACTTGCCGTTTATGTTCTGAAAATTTAAATATCAATTCAATTTCCGTTTGCGCGAAGATAACATCTACATTCAAATAGCTAACGTACAATTCAATATATGGGACCTTACTTTGTGAAAATAACGGACATTACAAGTTTGGTGTTTTCTTTTAATACGAATAAAGTAAGGTATCAGTCTCGCTAATCTAACCGAGGGGAGAGCTGTTTGCCTTTGACACACAATTACGTTTTGGGACGACGGTACTGCCTCAATATAGATATTTTATTTGGTGGTTGTATCCAAAGTAAACACACTTAATTTGAAATTGACTGACAAGTATCGATACCTATTTTTATAAAAAGATCGTCCGCCAAATTGTATTATGTATAAAAATAAAAATCGCGGTCCATGCACAGCTGGAGATAAATTCATGTGAATAGAATCAATATTCATGTTAGAAGTTATCTGAAAGGAATATTTAAATTATTTAAAAATTGTTAAGACAATAAATGTATTGTTACATAAATAACTACGTTTTTTTATTTGATTCAAGTTGAAAACGAGCATGCAGTCCACCTCATAGTTAGTGATCACTGTCGTCCATGTAAGTACATCTTTAAACAACTTCAAATAGAGCTATTTGAAGTCAATCACAGATGCGTAGCAACGCATCTGTGATCCAGAGAACTAAGATGGTTGCCTCATATAAAAATGTGTCAGTAACCACTTCTTGCGTTCTTGTGTGTCGATGGAAGGGTCATCGACACGCAAGAACTGCTTTACGATAGTAATAAGTTTGGCGGTGGTACTTCTCCGGTCGAACTACCGTGGTTCTACCACCTGTACACTACGTAATTTTGTACATTTAAAACATAATACCATGAAGACATATTTAAAACATAATACCGAGCTTCCTCCTGGGGTATTCCCGGGGCATTATGACATGGGGCTCTTCAAAAAAGATGCGAAAGGAGCTCTCCTTCAAAGCCGGCGATGCATTGGCGACTTCTCGGGTGTTGCAAGTGTCCAATATTTTGTAGTTAATAGGATTAGTTCATATCGCTAAGAGAAAACAAACGGGAAAGCACATTTGATGGTAAATGACCACTGCTACCAAATATATTCAGGTACGCATCATAAATATTCAGGTAAATTGCGTTCTCCTTTGCTACATTCGTATAAAAAAAAAACACAATATATTTTAACACAATAAAAAGCTCGACGTTCAATGTACAGGTTGACAAAATCCCCAATATTTATTGTTATGGAAAATGAATTTAAAATACAAAAATGTTTTTAGCGAGTTTACAGTTTTACAGTCGTGTCACGCAGGCATGCGTTTGACGCGCGTCGCGTCACGCGCGCATCTGTTCCCACTAGCATGACACGTGCAACATGACAAGTTTAAAGGTTTTAATGGGATTGTCAGTATAGGTCGTGTTTAGTGACGTGCTAGCTCGGGATAAACGCGACTCGTATAAATAGAGAGGACATTCATATAGAGCAGAACAGATTCATCATAAACATGTGTTGAGTCAATCATTATTAATTAAAGTAAGTATGTGGAATTAAAACAAATAAGGATTTTTTTACGTAAAATCTTTTTACCAATTGTCACAAAACTTGCAACTATTGTGCAGTAAATTCAAATTCGACTTAGTAGGAATTCCTCTAATGTTGATTTGAGTTAAGCCAAACTTCAGTTAACTCCAGTTGACATTTGCTATATTCTAAATTACCGTTTGCTACATTCTAAATTAAAACATTCAAAATATTTTAACACAATAAAAAGTTCGACGTTCAACATACCGATGGTTGAAAAAATCCCCAATATTTATTGTTATGGAAAATGAATTTAAAATACAAAAAAGTTTTTAGCGAGTTTATAGTTTTACAGTCGTGTCACGCAAGCATGCGTTTGACGCGCGCAGTTGTTCCCGCCAGCAATGACACGTGCAACACGTTTAAAGGTTTTAATGGGATTGTCAGTATAGGTCATGTAAGGTGACGTGCTAGTTCGGGATAAAGGCGACTCGTGTAAATAGAGAGGACATTCATATATCTCGAGTTAACTGTATATCATTCGATCCGTTTTGACCATTTTAAGAACCTAGTTTTGTAATACACAAAGAGCAGAACAGATTCATCATAAACATGTGTTGAGTCAATCATTATTAATTATAGTGGGTAGAATTAAAACAAATAAGGCATTAATGAATTTAAGTTGGTAGAACCAGTGTCGTTCGACCGGGGAAGTACCACCGCCACAGATATCTCTAACGTGAAGCACTTGTTGCGTTTCCTATCGAAACGGTACCTATAGAACGGTAAGGTTGCCACTTTCATATGAGGCGACCATCATAGTCCTCGGGAGTAGCAACGCATCTGTGCTTGACTTTAGATGGAACCGATGTTCTGTTGATGAAGTTGATTACAGATGTTATTGGGCGGCAGTGGCTACTTACCATCAGGTGGACTAATACGACAGATTAATAAGAAATATATTTTACGTAAAATATTTTCACTAGTTATCACTAAACTTGCAACTACACAAAAATTCGAGTTCGACTTAATAGAAATTCATCTCGAGTTGATTCGATATAAACCAAACTCGAATGAATTAAAGTTGCACATCACTATTACTACTATTTTTACGTTAATGACATAGGAATACATGCTATAATTAACTAAAGAATGATTACTAGTCTATTCCAAATACATTGCATCATTCCATCTCATTTTATCATGCGGCAGCGTATCTCATTTCATCCAATCCCACCTCATATCATTTCGTTTGAATAAATGTATGTATGTAGCAATAAAGAGAAAATTGCAATGTACCATAAAAAGTTTATGGATCTTTTTTAAGTAAACGTGCACAAGGTTTTGTGAAATAATCAATCGGTGCGCGGAGGTCTTTTACATTTTTACTGCTTTATTAACTTCACAAACAACTCATGTTCTATTTGAAGTTTCTTACAGATGATATATGATATTTATTTTATTATATATACCTAAGTATTAAAAAAACCTTACCTTCCAAAATGAGAATCCTAACGAAATATCTATTAAGCGACAATATAATCAATAATAATAATAGGATTCTGACGACCCTACAAGTCCAGTGACGACAGTTTTATAATAAAACGACTTAAAATATAACATTTATCAATATAAAAGTAACACACAGCTAAGTAACGTCTCAACTACGCCCGTCACACGCAGGGAGCTCAATAGAAAATAAATCCTACGAGTACAACCAATCACGTTTCAATTCTGAAATAGAAAGGAAAATAGGTTTCTTTTGGATTTTATTTTATGAAAACTCAATTGCTTGACCGCGTAGCGGACACAGTATTGACGTTAAGGGCTCTGAGTATGATTTCCGACCAGACAGACGGTTCAATAATGATTTTATATAATTATGTTTAGTATTTCATCATTCTGTTTATTGTTTGTTTTAATGTATTGATTGATGACTATTATTGTTTTTAATTATTGTCATTACGTGAGTTTTAAATCTAACTAACGGTATAAATACAATGGTTATGAGAATTAACATACGTATTAATTGTTGTTTTTTTTTACACATACATAGTTATCATATAGTAGTATCATATATGTCAATTTATGTCAATGACCTAAATTGACATATATGTTACTCATACAGTGATAGACGTTACCAAAGCGGGAGAAAGCCGCGGCAAAAACGTAATGTCAATTTCATGTGACATATTAATTAGATTCAATATTTTCATTGTCATTCTGCTTTGAGGCCAATATAAAGCGTCTTTATGTCCAACTGTGTTTACGTGTTGATGACAGTGCCTCGTTCACACGTATTGAAGTAATACAGCTTCGAGTAATACACCTTCGGTGTATTACTCGAAGCTGTGTATCTTACAAACACTGCAATAACATTTACATTAAAATGTGCACGAGAATTATAAAATTTACATTATAAGCATAAAATATACAAAATTAATCAAATGGTTTTTATTTCTTAGGTTTTTGTCCTATTATTGAAATGAAATGTCTTTACTTTGCATAGGCCCACGGGGGCACAAATTGTCAGTTACATATTTTTTTATTACACTACCGGATCGGAACTAAACGGAATAATGCGGATGCAATATGGGTGAGTTACAAATAATTATGGCTTTGTGTTTGTGTAAACTCATAAACGCACAAGGAAGCTGGATCTATTTTTATAAGGCTGACATCACAGGGTGGCGTAGAAGCAGTGCTCCGATTAAGTCTAGTTGCACATGTACTATTCATTAAAGTAGCCTATTAACGTAAACGAGCCTAGGATATAGATGAACTATAAGCATTGCAAACAGTCCAACCGAACACAGTATAACAGAATAACAGAGGCGGCGATTTAGCTCAGCGTCTGTCTGGGCGTTTGTTTCTACACAATACAGCTCTCAATGCACTGCAACTTTGCGACAAAGGACGCTTATAAAAACATCTCGCTTGTGTTATGGATGCCCTGATTTATAGCTTCATTGCAAGTTTAGTTATAGCACAGTATTAATATCATACAGTAGTCTAACTCTGCCGTGTCCTTGAATTTTATACCTACAGACGCGCTGGACGAGAGTTCGTGTTAGGAATACCCGCCTTAAGAATTTTATTACATCTGTATACTTGACTTTCTTTCTTACTTATTATATATTTCATTCAGTAGATTAAGGTAAAAAACAGCGCGTTCTTTTAATATTTAAGGGATTTAGTAATAAATTGTACACAAATAATAGTTATAAATTTCACACTGAATAATATTTTACCAACCAAAATAAAAAATATTAACACTGGACGTGTTTAAGCACAATTAAAGCAATCAAAAACAGCCTAATATAGTTTGCAACTGCTCTTCGCTACATTATTGTTTAAATAAAAAGATCCACTGCTTAAAAAACGTCACATCGCCCGCTCGCCACTACGGCACATTCGCTAGCTGTTGGGTACCGAGTGCATACCGAAATCGTGGCGCGTAGGTACAACTTGCGTTTCGTGCGTTTGTAAGAAGTTAGAATACTGTAGATACTAGTACTGTGGTTATAGCGAAATAGGAACGCTCTGCGACTGACTTGACTATTGTGGTTCGAGGCTTGAAGAGTATTGTTGAGACGAGTATTGTTATTAGTGAAATATTACGTTGAGTCAAAAGAATAGTTGGATGAATTTAATTTATTTTCCCCGACTGCGTCATAAAGAATGTTTTCGAGCCTTTGTATGTGTGTTTGTATGTATGTCTATTTCTTTGGCACGTGCTTTAGCAAAAACGGATAGCATATCTTTAGAATTTACTCAGTTTGTGGAATGAAAGAATTCTTTAAACAAGTCACCCATCCTAACGGTCGAACTTCGACCGTAATTTCAATTTAAAATTAAACTTCACATTGTCATTTAAAAAAATTGTAATAATTTTCAAGTTATTTTGAACGCACCCGTGAAAAGTAAAAAATAGGAATTGTTACTGACAATTTGTAAGTGCCTCCGTAGGCCTATACAAAATAAAGACATTTCATTTTATATATCTCATATGTTTGAAAAAGGGCGCCTAGAAGTACTCAGAATACTCTATCACAATGTTTCAGTGTGAGTTGATGCAACGTAAGAATTAACATATTTGAATTTATTTACTACTATTTTATAATAAAAAACCGGAATTGATTTTAAAAGCTCAGTTAATATATTTTGACCAATTAGTTATAAAATTTGAAACAGTTAAATCATTAACACATTTAATAAAAAAAAAAATACGTACCCGTACATTGCAAAGATCTTCAAATATTTTTATATTAACAAAAAATACAACCGATTTCCATGCCGCAAAATAGTAAAAGATAAATTAAATAAATGTTAGTTTAAAACATACCCTGTACTACTAAGTACTGGGTATGTTCTAAATCTGGTATAGTCCCGAAGTCGGCACTCGGTTAACCTCACTCCTCTTTCCTCCTCTTTCCTTTGGGAAGTCGATAAAAAAGTTTGAAGAACTGAGAATATGTAATAATATTTTTCGATAAATTTTGATATAAAATGTATGTATGTATATATGTATTAATTAAAAAAGAAGTAACAAACATACACACTCACAAATTTTCGCCTTTATAAAATTGGTATAATAGTCATAAATCACATTGCATTATATTATGGCTTATTTAAGAAATAAGTTCTACTGACTGTGCCTGTAGAGTAGTATGTAAGAAAAATTTAAGTCTACTTATGTTGTATTCCTCCACTTTCAATAACATTTTTGTTTTATTTTTATAGAAATCCGTGGTTAACGGTGTTGGTTAACGACATAGTACAGTGTTTGTAATTGTTATTTAAATGCAATGTTTGTTGTTTACTGTTTGTTAACCCAAATAAATCGAAATAAAAATACACATCTAATATTTTACGAACTTACTAAATTATTGATACATTTATTAGGAGGAGTAGGGCTCAGTCCCTACATCGCCATTTTGAATGTGTTCGGCGCGTGACTGCGGGCCATATATTTTAATGTGCACGCTTTAGTATTGATGCAGAGAAACATGCGAAGCGCCAATTTGGACACCCCTGCTTGTTTACTAAATATATTATGATACTACTGTCTGTATTAAAATAATACGTAAAGTAAAAACTTGAGACGCATTAAGTAATATGCCGCGGACGGATTAGTATCAAATTTTGCACGGTTATAGTGGACGTAGAGAAGGAGTGCAGAATGTTAATATTTTTTTCAAAATATTCTTAAAACATACATAAAATCAACTAAAAACACATTACACACACTACCGTGCATTTGTCACAAACACATTAATAATAAACGAAATTGAACATTCAATGTCTTACTATGAAAATACATAACGTCAGAAATGTCAGATGTCTTTGTCAAAATAGCGCTATTGCTTTTAAATGTGGCTTAGTTAATTAAATCTCTTATTATATTTAACGGGCGCGTTCAAAATTACTTGAAAATTATTACATTTTATTTGAATTTGAGAAATATTTATACTACTTTGAAAAATATGAAGTTTAGTTTTTTTTAATTTAATTTACGGTCGAATTTTAACCGATGCGACTAGTTTATTAAAATAGATGAACAAAGAAAATCATAATTTAAAAGTAGTATAACGTACATAATTCAACTGGGGAGGTACCACCGCAACACCTATTTCTAGCGTGAAACATTTTTTGGTTTTCGATGGTAAAGTGTGGTTGCCGGCACACTTTTATATGAGGCGACCATCATAGTCCTCGGAAGTAGCAACGCATCTGTGATTGACTTCAGATAGAACCCATGTTCTGTATGAAGTTGTTTACAGATGTACATGGGCGGCAGTGACCACTTACCATCAGGTGGACTGCATGCTTGTTTGTTACTTCCAGTCAGATAAAAGTTCTTAAAATACTCGTAAATTTTGCTTACTTATAGAATTTTACAGCGTGTATATATGTATATACCAATTTTACTATAGAACCTCATTCGTAGACACTCTACGCACGTAGAATAATACGTAGCGGATACGTAGAATGTAAATTATTTGCTTCACCCTTTGTTACTGTGCATTCTAAAAGATATTGTGGAATGATGATAAATAATATATTTCAAACATGTTGCAAGTATTTAAAAAAACCCACTGACCATGATGATATCAAACACCCGTAAATTTTAAGTTTTTTAATTTTATGGAATTTCTTAAAACACACTTTCTACACTCATAGCCCCATACTAGGATTTTCTTCTGTGTCGTGAGTGCCATGGACACACACAAGACGAATACACAAACACCCAGACCTAGAACAGGAATCTAAACTCATAATTTAGATACCTGTCTGGCCGGATTCAATGCGCGTCAGACCGGTATGTTAACCGCTCCGCCACGCCGATCGTCTTAAGTGTATAAAAAGTCACAAAATGTTTGTTTTTTGTATAAGATTGAAGTCGCAATGGAGCATATAGTCTACGTGGGGGTAAGTGGTAACTACTGCCAATGGGCATCTGTTAACAGTTTCATGCAGAACAAGAGTTCCATAGAAAGTCCACCACAGAAGCGTTGCTAGTCCCGAGGACAAAGATGGTTGCCTCATAATTATAAAAGTGAGCGGATTTGAAGTGAATTGGCTATTCAGTGACAGCTGTCCAGTTAAGAGTCTCGAAGATCTGCAACTAGTTTCAATTTTAAGCAATTCTTTTAATCATTCACTACCTCTTTAAGGCTTTCTTTAGCAAGAACAGATGTGCTTGAAGTAATGATTTACTGCAACGAAGCATCCAATATTAATTAGAAGCCACAGTTCACTAATCTGACTAAAGTGCACGCAAATTCACAACTTCTCTAGAAAATATTTTAAAGGCGCAAAATATTCTAGAATTAGATACACAGATAACAATCACTCAAGATAAGAATCAGTCAAGCCAAGTGACCTGGCGCCCACGCTTCCTGCGCCACTCAGGGCTCCGTATTATTCAAAGCTGTGTTATCACTGCCTCGCTGCCTGGCTCGCAGCCAGCATGTATTTTATACTTATCCTTATCTGTTTCGGTTTAATGGCATTACCGGTTGTAGGTTTGATAGTTCTATTGGTTGCAGCCCTTATGTCGCACTACAGAAGTAGTGTGCTGCAATTTGATAAGTAGAATTATGGCTCCAAGGACCTTCCTCACACCTTTTTTGAAGTGAAACTTCTTTAGGCGCATGAGGGTAAAATTTTTACAGATGAAACGTCACACCGGTATGCAACGGAAGTGTCGGAAAAGAGAGAGAGAGTGATCGAGACCGATTGAGAGAGAGTAAGACAGGGCGAACGTAGCATGAGCAACTAGCCGTGGAGTGAGAGTAGGGAGCAAGCGAGTGAGAAAGATTGAGAGAAAAAGTGAGACAGAGCGAACGTCGTATCACGCCTTTTTCCCTTCCTCTTAATCTTGGAAATTTAAAGTTTTAGATTTGTATAAACATAAACAAGATTTATAAATTAGTTCGCCAAAGAAGTTTCACTTCTGACATGTGTACTTTGTACGCACGCATGTTTTTTTTTGTTCTCGAGTGGGAAACCTTCAAGAGTTACCCGATGCCGTGGGAGCGACGCAGGCTTGCGTGGGATTTTTACCGCACTAAAACCTCCCCGGTGGCCGTACTCAGCGCTACAAAGAGGACTCCGGGATCTAAAAACGAACGCAACTGGAGTCCTCTGGGCGCGTTGCCTCATCGGCCTCCTCCCAGATGGGTGGCTGGGCCTACCGCTCAGTCTAGTCTTTACTTCGGTATGCGACCACACATACCACCGTCCTTCCCGGGGTCGTCTGGTTCGAACTCCGACTCTAGCCGCCCGCAACCCCGAAAGCCCCTTTTAGTCGCCTCTTACAACAGGCAGGAGATGCCATAGCCCTATTCTAATCCCGGAACTACAGGAACGTCCTCACACCTAGCGTGAAGTTCTAGTCTCTAGCTTGAAGAAGGTGTTGCATTCCGGTTGAAAGGTGTAATGAAATTAACTTAAATTTCTTTGTATCGATGTATCATATAGGTCTACAAGGGAAGTTATAAATTGTTATATACGATTTTTTTGCCCACACTACCACAACATGGAAACACGATCTTGGTGTGATTCCCGGCTCACTTTCAAATGAGGCCGCTATAAGTCCGTGGCAGTAATAATATATCTGTGACTGACTTCATATAGACTTCCTTTTCTATACGACGCTTCTTATAAATTTCAGTGGGCAGTAGATATCAATACTGTTGTAATATACAAACTTATAATTATGTGTCACTAGAAAAAAAAAGGTTTGTCATTTTGTATCAACAATGTTGCTGTTAAAATTGGTGTACGTGCCATGTCGATCTAGTTTTAAATATGTAAAATAAATAGTTATTGTTCTTAAGTATCCACGACTTTATTTTATTCGACTATTCCAATAAGTACAGTGTCTACCTAGTAAGGTAGACAGCATACGTTTGCTACTTCATTTGCAAATAAAGCTGTGGGCAAGAGCCCGAACTCTCTTGCATGTTCAGACGGTCTGTCAGGGTAAAAACAGCAAAAAAAAAACAAGACTTACAGAAACACAACTAGAAGTTATTCTACTAACTCCATATGTTCTTCGACCTAGCTTAAGTATATGCAGTTACTAGATGAACCCCGCTACTAAAAAAAAATTAAAATTAAAATATCGATGTATCGATTGTCCCGTGGGAGTAAGATATTTTCCATAAAAAGTAGCCGATATGCTAATCCAGAATGTCAGCTAATTGCCTACAAGATTTTATGATAATCGCTCTAGCCGTTTAGACGTGAAGAAGTAACAAACATACACACTCACAAACTTTCGCCGTCATAATATTAGTATGATACAAAAAAATCCTACCTTCAAAACTATTTCATACTGGTTAATTTAGCAACGTTAAGTTACGAAACATAGAGTTTTAATTCAATTGTGTCTAATTTAAACTCAAGTTCATTTAAATAAAAACTATCCCCAGCTTATCATAAAAACTATCTCGCTGGAAGGTCGCCAGTATGTGGTTATCTACTCTCCATTCCAGAGAACACTTACCTGTCCCTTAAGAGACTGTTTTACACGAGCTTAAGCTTAAGCGTATAGATAAGTTATATTATACTGGGTTCAAACATAATACGTGTATGATGTCGTATTTAATATAGTGGCTTGCTTATGCTTATGTTCATGAATTTAGTCTTCCTTAAGGTTTTGCTTCACGTATTAATATATAGATATACTAATACGTGAAGCAAAAACTTGTGATTCGTTTTTAAGATATTTGCCGCAGGCGGAGGAGTACTTACGCACGGGTATAGTTGATGTATAGAAGGATTGCGCAATGCTAATATTTTTTTTCAAATAATGCTTAAAACATACATAAAATTAACTAAAAAATATATTACACTCATGAAATAGAACATTCAATGTCTTACTATGAGAATACATAACGTCAAAAATGTCAGATGTCTTTGTTAAATACCCGCTATTGCTTTTAAATGCAGCTTAGTTAATAAACCTCTTTTTACCTTTAACGGGTGCGTTCAAAATAACATGAGAATTATTACAATTTATTTAAATTAGAGAAATATTGGTGCTACTTTGGACAATACGAAGTTTAGTTTTTTAATGTAAATTACGGTCGAATTTCGACCGTTGCGACGGGTGACTAGTATGTAGAAAACTCCGACTTTTCGGGGGATTTATTTTGATGTTCTTTAACTTTATTTCGATAACATTTTAAGTTCAATTTTTTCATATACTAAAAGTGACCAATCAGAGATATGATAAAAATCCTTCCTGAGGTCAACCGTGCATACATGTGATGCTAAGTTTGACAAATAAGGTAGAACGTCTCGGTTAACAATGTTACAATCTATCAAGCCGTATAGGGTAGCATATGGCAATATAATGAACTTACATACACACATAAATTCCCCAAAAACTATTACCCTCCTTCTTACGTAGTTAATAAAAAATAGAAGCGATGTATTCCTTTACCAAAATAATGACCTTTTGAATTATAACGGACTATAACCTACTTGTATAAACATAACAATATTACAAGGCTCTTGTTTTACGCCAATAAGTTAATGGGCAATATCACGTGTACTATCACAATCGGCCAAACAAATAAAAACTTTTTAACAAAAAATATCTACCGACTTCCATGTCACAAAAAAGTAAAAAATAATTTAAATATATTTTGGTCTAGAACATACTCAGTACTTAGTACATAGTCCTGAAGTCGGTGCTCGACATATTTCGCTGGACGACGGTAACTACGTCCTATATGAGCACCGACTTCAGAACTATGTACTAAGTACTGAGTATGTTCTAGACCAAAATATATTTAAATTATTTTTTACTTTTTTGTGACATGGAAGTCGGTAGATATTTTTTGTTAAAAAGTTTTTATTTTACACTTTTTAGTGACTATATTTTTATGTTTGTATTTAAATAAAGCCTCTAAGTTTGCTTTGTGCATCTACATATTCACAAAAATTAAACATAAAACACTTTTACAATTCATACAAACAGGGCGCCCCCTCTGGAAGTACCCCTCCATCATCAGGGTTGAGGAGTTGAAGGTCAAATTTTTCATCTTATATTGTTGCTTAGTAATCTTATAACATATACGTTAGTACCAGGTGGCTAACTTCTATGGCTCAGGCTTGCAGTACCCTGCATCATCAGGGTTTAGGAGTTGAAGGTCAAAATTTTAATTTTGTGCCTCTGTTTGGTATTATTTTTACATACCCGTAAGCACCAAATTGCCAACTCCTATGGTTTAGAATTGAAGTACCCCTTCATCATCAGGGTCGAGGAGTTGAAGGTCAAAATTTTAATTTTGTGCCTCTGCTTAGTATTATTTTTACATAACCGTAAGCACCAAATTGCCAACTCCTATGGTTTAGGATTGAAGTACCCCTTCATCATCAGGGTTGAGGAGTTGAAGGTCAAATTTTTGATTTTATATTTTTGCTTAGTATTTTCTTTACATAACCGTAAGCACCAAATTGCCAACTTCTATGGTTTAGGATTGAAGTACCCCTCCATCATCAGGGTTGAGGAGTTGAAGGTCAAATTTTTCATCTTATGTTTTTGCTCAGTAATCTTATAACATATACGTAAGCACCAAATGGCTTATTCCTATGGTTTTGGCTTTAAGTACCCCTGCATCATCAGGGTTGAGGAGTTGAAGGTCAAATTTTTGTCCCATGAATTTGCTTAACAATTTCATTATATATTCGCAAACATCAAACGACCAACTTTTATAGTTCAGGCTAGCAGTACCCCTGCATCATCAGGATTGAAGAGTTGAAGGTCAAATTTTTCATAGTAAATACCTACATAGTAATTTTATTCTATATTTTACTCAATTGGACTTCTCCAGCTAAGGTTCGGCCGACTATCACTAATTTTATTATTTTGCTCCAAAAAGTTGAAGATCCTATGATTAGAACCTTATCAAACTCTTATCAGACTACCCCTGGAGTACATCCTTTCTAATAAAAAAAGAATCATCAAAATCGGTTGGCGGGATATTGAGTTATTCATACATTTATCGCGTACATTGAAAATGCAAATTTAAGACTTATGCGTTTTTCTTATGGATGCCCTAGTCAAAAAAATACTAAAAAAAAATGGGACCCTATGACACGCACTACCTTTCAAATAAAAAAAAAAATCATCTAAATCGGTTCACCCAGTCCGGAGAAATGAGGTAACAAATATAAAAAAAAAAAAAAAAAAAAAAAATACAGACGAATTGATAACCTCCTCCTTTTTGGAAGTCGGTTAAAAAAATGTGTGCGTGTACTAGCGTACACTCGTAAGAAGTGTAACTTCTTTATGACGTTATTTTTCAAAAAATAACTTGAAAATTTGAAAAATAAATAACATTATCACGCCCACGTGTTGGTGTCTTGAAAAATGCAATCAAAAACTGAGGTTGACTTTGAATATTTTAGAAAAATAAATACCACAATCAACATTCAAGTATTAGAAAAAATTTATACCATAATTACACCCACGTGTTAGTGTATTGAAAAATACAATCAAAAACTGAGGTTAATTTTAAATAACGTGTAAAAATAAATACCACAATTACACTTAAGTATTAGAAAAATGTAATTACTTACTTTTTTTAGAAATTCACTGGAATTAGAATTAAAATAAACCCTTTGATTTTGCTGATCACTTCAATATAATATATAATATTTGTCACGTCACTTTAGAGCGTTGGGAAAGATGGCGCGTAACAGAAAAAGATGGCGCGTAACGAAAAATAAAAAAAGATGGCGCGTAACAGAAAAAGATGGCGCGTAACGAAAAAGAAAATGTTACACTAAATTTTTTTCCAACCCCGATAAAGAAGTTTCATTTCACTTCAACAACCCCGATAAAGAAGTTTCACTTCAACAAGAGTCAATAAACCACACGTACCTTTCGAGTCATAACTTTGTATCAATCGTGGGGCGTATGTAACCTTAATCAATTTCCATTATGCAGCGCTAGTAGTTCATTAACACCCTCCGTGGCTAATGGCTTGGAAGCCTCCGTGATTGACGGGACCCACTTAACTAGCTTACTATTTTCTACCGCACTATCCATTGCTTGTTAAGTACTGAGAATATTCGGAACATTCTACGTAAAACCAGCAATGGATATTACTGTGGGTGTAAATATCGGTGTCATAGGTTACGTGGTATCTATTTCGCGATACGCTCTAGCGAGCCAGCCTTCCGTGTGATTAACTAGCGTGCTTTTAATTTGTCATTCGATGGAACCTATTACTTTGATCGCCGTGTATTATTTCACTGGGTAGAATGGGGTCAATCAAACAAGTATTGTCAAGTATAATTTGATGGGTTTTGATGGTTATCAATTTTCATATACTTTATATAATATTGAAGTATGGTATTTATATAAGATTGAGGTATGGTTTGGGGAAACCAGTATAGTTTGACCGGGGAGGTACCAGGTATTTTGCTTCACGCCTCACTTATTTGTAGCGAGAAACTGTTCTAGCGTTTCAATGGTAGGATCATCTGAAGCGCCAAAGCCAAATTGTAGGTCACTCAGCGCCTGAATTCAAAAGCATGAAGCAGTATGCATTACCCAGTTGAGTGCGCTTTACATTATAGTGGCTTCTTCACGAAGACGCTTCATATGGCTTTAGCTGTAAAATCTGTGCTTCTAGGGAAAACAAAAATACATATGATTTTTGGCACATTGACTTTTAACAAAATGACTAGACGGTGATATTTTCATCGAAGATCTGTTGATTTTTTTTTATCAGACTGAAATAGCAAACGAACATGGAGTCCACTTAATGGTAAGTGGCCACTGCCGCTCATGGACATCTGTAATCAACTTTATACAGAACATGGGTTCTGACGTCAATCACAGATGCGTTGCTACTCCCGAGGACTATGATGTTCGCTTCATGTGATAGTGTGCCGGTAACCACACCCTTCGAAACGCAAGAAATGCATCACTCTAGAAATAGGTGCGGCGGTGGTACTTCCCCGGTCGAACTATACTGGTTCTACCACCTTGAAATATATATGAAACGAAGATCAATCAATTTCTATCTCCGTGTTTCTACTGTGTTCCGTGTTTTGCTATAAAGGCTCAGTTTGGCAAAAAACTGAATCAGTGATGAAATTCATGTACAAGGGAAATCTTATTCAAGTCGATCACAGTAAATTGGTACCACCAATTCGCACGTAGCCAGCGCGGTGGACTATGACCTAAAACCCTCTCATTCCGAGAGAAGACCCGGGCCCAGCAGTGGGACAATAATAGGTTGTACCCAAATCGGTACACCTGAATGTACCTTTTTCCATTTCGTAGTTGGACAGATGACCTGCGTGGCAAAGCGGTCATCTTAACGGTTTTACGTGAACACAAGTTCAATCCCCGGCCGGAAAATATACAGATGATTAATTTAGATTTCTGTTTAGGTCTTTGGTTTGTTTGGGTCTGGGTTTGGCCGATGAGATCTGACACAGAAAGAAATGTATGATTTTAAACTAATCTTCCTCAACCTGTCGTATTAACATGATTATCTTCGATGCATATTGTAATTATAATTTATTGTAATAATAACGTAATCCTATTTTTAAATTTTTATCCTATTTAAATTTTTATTTATATTTGTACACCCATGACGGGTAAAGTAAGCGGACTTATACAGCATACTATTGACATCTTTGTAATATACCTTATTTCGACAAATAAATGATATTGATGATAATGATACCTTGATTCGAACTGTAGTGTTGGCCTTGATGGCATTAATACTAAGACAATAAAGTGCCTGAAAGACGTAATATCCGATAAATTATCTGACTGTTTCAATAGGTTATTTGAAGATGGTAATTTCCCCGATACTTTGAAAGTCGCTAAGGTAACACCAGTTCATAAGTCCGGTTCAAAAACGGATCCTGGTAATTATCGGCCCATTTCTGTGTTGCCAGTGCTGTCAAAGATTCTCGAAAAATTACTACATACACGACTACAAAATTATTTAGATTCAATTAACTACATTTCTAAACAACAATATGGCTTTAGACCCAAAAGCAACACACTTACAGCCACAATCGACCTTGTTACTAAAATAAAACAGAATATCGATAAAAAAAATATAGTTCTTGGCATATTTATTGACCTTAAAAAGGCTTTTGATACCGTAAGCCATGAACTACTTTTGCAAAAACTAGAAGTTCTCGGGATCACTGGCAAAGCTTTACTAATGTTCAAATCATATTTATCACAAAGATCACAAATAGTTAAAATAGATAGCTTTAAAAGTAGTTCATTGCCAATAACTTGCGGTATTCCTCAGGGGTCAATTTTAGGGCCATTGCTCTTCTTAACCTATATAAATAATATACAAGAACTAGGTCTAAATGGTCACATAACTTTATACGCAGATGATACTTGTTTGTTTTATTTTGGGTCATCTATGCACAATCTAATTTTAAGAGCTCAAGAAGATTTAAATATTTTACAAAATTGGTTTCAGCAGAATCTACTAACTATTAATATCTCCAAAACTTCTTATACTATTTTCAAGGCGAAAAATAAACAAATACCATCGTATACACCACTTCAAATAGATAATATCCCTTTGCAAGAAAAAACAAGCGAAAAATATCTTGGTCTATATATGGATACTCACATATCATGGAAAAACCATATAAAGCATATTAAAACTAAATTAATATCGCTGATTGGGTCATTGCGTAATATAGTGCGGTGTATACCACGAAATTTTTGCTATAACATTTATAATGCACTAGTAAAGCCACACCTATCTTACCTTATAGAGTTATGGGGTTGCGCGGTAAAAACAAGAATTAAAGAACTTCAAATAATACAAAATAAAATAATCAAATTAATTTTTAATTATAAACATTTGACACCTACAAAAAAAATTTATGAAGAAACAAAATTAATGACAGTCAAAAAACTTTATTTCTATAATATTTGCATTTTTATTCGTAATACATTAAATAGGAACATCCATACTAACATAGCGTTCCAAAAACAGAGCCAAGTCACAAAGTGCATCACGCGTCGCGCTAGTTTTCTCGTTCTACCCAAGCCTCGCACAAAATATGGCAAAACAATGATAACGTATGAAGGAGCACAATTTTATAATAGATTACCTATACGAATAAAAAATGCAGATTCATTAAATGCATTTAAGAAGGAGCTATCAAAATACATTATCGATAGTAGGATTCTAACTTAAACGTTAAATGCTTGCCGTTTGTGTAATATTGCATTTACAATTTTATTGTTTGTGGATATTCGTGATAGGATTTATGTAAACATTTATATATTATTAACATTAATGTATGTACAGTGTGACGACGAACTTATGTATCTTTTCTATGAACCATGTTCTCATGTAAGTGACAAATATGTCTTTTTGAGAATAAATGTCTTTAAACCTAAAAAACCTAACCTATATTGTATTGTATTGTATTGTATTGTAACCCATTATTGTCCCTCTGCTCGGCACGGGTCTTTTCTCAGCATGAGAAAGTATTAGGCCATAGTCCACCGCGCTTGCCAAGTGCGAATTGGTAAACAAAACTAACATTGTAGCTAAACTAATTGTAGTTAAAGTAATATTTTAGCGGAAGTACAAAAATCGCGTATTGTGAGCACCAGTTATATAACAAAATACAGAAAAGTGTTAGTATAAATGTAGCAATTGGTGTTTATTATTTACTTATCATAGTAAGAATTTTTATTTATTAAAACTTTATTGATCACAGAAAACAATGGATAAAAGGCGGACTTAATGCTTAATAGCATTTTCTGCCAGTCAACCTTAGGGAAGTGCAGAGAATATTGAAGGCGGTACAAAATAAAAAAAAAGAAATTAATATAAAAGATAAGAATACGTAAGAAAGAAAGAGAAAAAAAGGATATATAAATATGTAGATGAAAAATATATATACATAGATACATAAATAGCAGATATATAAATTACTATATATTAAAGAATGGATGACTTTTACTCTATGATATCATTATGTCGGCGCGACACCGAAAAACACGTCGCCGAGATAATTATTTTAGTTAGTTAAAGATCAAAAATTGTTTGTTTATTAAATTAGCAATATTTAGTGATGTTTAGAATTGTAATTTAGTTTACCCTCTATAAATTTGTTATTGTCACCTCACCAAAAATTGTTATAAAAAGGCGAGCGCCTGCCGGTACAAAAAGGTTCTTGTTAAGCCGTCGAAGCGATCGGACCTCCTAAACTGTGAATAAATCCTCCTGTGTTTTACTTGAAATCTTCAAGAATGGACAGTAATGAAGACCTCGACCATCCTGATGTCGCATTCACTTCGTTATATACAACATAAATTTATATCATTCGGCAAGTACATTACTTACCATTAGGCTGCCTTATACTAAAAATGTATAGGTATTATGAATATTCAATCCTGTTTCCGTCGTGATTCTTATAGCAATGATTGATGGGCCGATCAATTACATTCCCTTATCTTTCATAGGCTTAATTTCCAACAATTTTGTTTATTATTTAACTTTGTTCGAAGCAGCAGTAGAATTGAAGAAGAAATATTTGTTATGAAGTCGTCTGGAAACTTTTGACATCTGATATGATAGATTTCTTATTCCTTCACTACATTGGCCTGGCGACTTCGTCTGAACTGGTTCCTGTTGAAAATGGAATGTATAATAAGATTAAGTTAATGAAAGAGATTTGGGTAACTAACGTGCCCTTTTTTTTTGTTCTCGAGGGGGAAACCTTCAAAAGGTACCCGACGCCGTAGGAGTGACGCAGGGTTATGTGGGATTTTTACGCGCTAAAACTCCCCCGGTGCACTATGGACAATGGTAGAACAACGGCAGATCATAATTCGTTTTTACTAAAGTCGTCCCTGAGGCATGTTGTTTTTTTTTTTAATAGTTTTATGGTGGAACTTTAATGTATTGAGTTATTTTTTCGGGAATTACATTTGGAATATTTCTTTTTTATTGTGAGAAATTGTAGTACGTAAGAATGTCTATTTCAGGTTGTTCGCTTCGATATTTTAAATATAATTTCCTTAAAAAACTGTGTAAATAGGTATAAAGTGTTATATATTTTTAAAAAGCCTATAGTATGTAGATTTTAAAACAATTATTATGTTGTGGATTTTGTGATTATATTCCTATAAAAAATATTAACAATTAATGAAGAGAAAAAATCGAGACTTTTGACAGTTACCGACGTCTCCCGACGCTTTACATTTGATGTTGTTTTATAGTCCAGATATTCATAAATAACATTTATAAAAATCAGCTGCGGATTCGTGCGGTTTTAGAAGTTATCAAAAAAACTACGATTCAAGTCAGGGAACAAGAAAACTTTATCTATTGTGGTTTCTGATGTTGTCCTATTTAATTAATAAGTTAGCGGTAAATTTTAATTAAATTATTGTTTTTTATTGATACAAGGACGTGTTATCTTTATTTTGCACACATTTTGCGGTGTTACTAATCAATAAAATGCACACTACTCTCTTTTATGAATCTATATAAAAAGAGTGAATCAATTTACTAAAACTATTACAAATTGGTAATACATTTACTAACAGACGTTTGATTTTTAAGTGTCTTCACTAAATTTGAAAATGACTAATACTTTCAAGTGTTCTAAGCGTGAAATATTACTCCCATACATTGAAGGAGGAAAAAAACTGAAGCTCTATCAACAGTTCTAAAAGAAAAATTTTATGTTTCTGAAGACAGTACATGTTTTATTATCAGCGACATTCAAAGGAATCTCATTCGTTCCTATAATGAACAATGGACAGAAGCGTCCCGGAAAAAGGATTCGTTTTTAAAAAAGAACGAAAATTGGTTAGATTCTGAATATTTAGTAACCTTACTAATCATTGAAGCAGTAGCACCTGAGAACTCGCTATCGACGTCTTCTTGAAAACGTGGAAGACCCTGTGTCTCTTATGGGGATTCATCAGAATCAACGAAGAGGCGAAAAAATACCGCGCTATTTAGTGAATATGGCTTTGAACACATCTGTAATGCCTACGTTTAGGGCTTACGTTCAATAGGAGAAGAATTAGAAGCAAAACTCATGGAAAAACTAAGGCCTGTTATATAAGGCCAGGCAAATATGCTATGGAAACTGCCAGGATTTATGTAAGTAATTATGAATGGTACTGGTACATGCCATCTTCAGTTCACAAAATTTTGATTCATGCAGAAAATGCCATTAGGCATTTTGGTGTGATTCCTATTGGTCAACTTTCCGAAAACGCATAAAAAGCCCGTAATAAGGCTTATAATAAATTTCTCCTACATCATGCCAGGATCTGCAGGAGTGCTCTCGATCAGCTACAAATGAAGATGTATTCCATACTCTTCTCTACACATCAGATCCGTACATTTCCAGCCTTAGAAAAACATATAGGAAAAGTGTGAAGACACTTGATGAAGATACCCTAAATCTTTAAAAAGTGAATGAACTTAATATGGACCCCGAAGTTCATCAAGTATAATTAAATATCATATACTCATATATATACTCATATATATACAATCATTTCTAATATTATTTTACTTGTAAAGCACTTATTGTATACTTTATATTTTTTAAATAAGTATGTGTAATGTTAACTATTATATAGTAGTTTCTTTATCAAATAAATAACAGCTTAAGAAACATTGTTCTGTAATAAACAGATTTTTATAATACATTTTATTTCTACTATAAGTAGTGAGGACTAAGGAAATTAAATAAAAGGGTTTAGTGAAAATCTTTTTTTTCATGATTTTTTATATACATATACTCCAATAAAAGTATAATATCTGAACTTTACCTAAAGCGCTATTTTATATTTTATGCTTGTGCAAAAATTCAATCGGTTATCTTAACAAATAAAAAAGTTATCGATTTATGATCTGATACAGACCTCGATTGTCCATAGTGCGGTGGCCGTCCTCGGCGCTATAAAGAGGACTCCGGGTACTCGGTCCGACCGCAACCGGAATCCTCTGAGTGCGTTGCCCCATCGGTCTCCTCCCAGATGGGTGGCTGGGCCCACCGCTCCCTCTAGTCTTTACGACGGTATGCGACCACATATACCGCCGTTCTTCCCGGGATCGCCTGATCGAACGGTTCGAGCTCCCACTCTAGCCGCCTGCAACCCCGGAAGCCCCTTTTAGTCGCCTCTTACGACAGGCAGGGGATGCCGTAGCCCTATTCTGATCCCGGAACTACAGGGACGAACTAACGTGCCCTAAGGCAGAGCAGTCACCACATCTAACACGGAGTGAGTTTCATGCTGAATTTAGACTTCTGTTCTGAAAGAGAAAATAAGTGTGGGAATATTTAAGATATCATGATTAAAGATATCTTAACGAAATGAAATGTCTTTATTTTGTATAGGCTTACGGGGGCACTTACAAATTGTCTGTTAGATATTTTTTTACACTACCACCGGATCGGAACACGAGTTCAACTCAAAAGATCCGATAAGAAACTCAGCGGGTTCGTCTTTTTTGTTATGTTGTATTTTTTTTAAATCATGTTTTTTTACATTGTAATGAAAGTTAGCTCCAGTATCTTGCCTTACAGTTACTAAAGATGAAGCCTGTTGGGCAAGGCTAATGAACAATTTTGTTTTGAAGTGCGTCTGGTATCAGTGCTCGGCCATCGACAATTGTAATCAAGACAATATGTAATTGAATTGCTGAGGTTAGCAGCATTCATGCTGCATACGCATACAGACTAAGGGGGAACACCACGTTTAATGAATTTAAGGTCTCAGCGCAAGCTCAGTATCGAGGTACTGCTGATAAAAAGCAGTAGAAGATATAAAAACTTTTTAACAAAAAATATCTACCGACTTCCATGTCACAAAAAAGTAAAAAATAGTTTTAATTAATTTTGGTTAAGAACATACTCAGTACTTAGTACATAGTTCCGAAGTCGGCGCTCAACATATTTTTCTGGATGACGGTGATGAAACTTTGTCCTGTATGAGCGCCGATTTCAGACGAATTGATAGCCTCCTCCTTTTTGGAAGTTAAAAAGATGATAAAGTGCGATGGATGCGGTGCCACCCGTGACGCATTCTGAAGGAAATAAATATAAGAAACCAGATGTTTTCCTACTGAAATATCCAGATAGACCCAGAAGTGTAGCGTCATGAAATTTTAAACTGACAAACAGACATTAAATTATTTTATATGTATTTCATCATAATAAATCTCTTTAACGACTTTTGCGTAGTACTCAATAACCGTCGAGTCAAGATGTTTATTAAATGGATTTTATATTTTTATTATCAGCAGTTCATGTTCTAAGTATCTTATCCAATTTGAAACGAAAAAGTCTGTATACTATTTTATAACGCCTTCTACATTTATAGGTCCACGCTAGAAACTTACCGTATACCGTAGGTGTAAGTAGTGTAAGGTATAGAGTTATCCAGGGTTGCAGACGGCTAGAGTGGGAGCTCGAACCGTTGGGTCAGGCAATCCCGGGAAGGACGGCGGTATGTGTGGTCGCATACCGTGATAAAGACTAGACGGAGCGGTGGGCCAAGCCGCCCATCTGGGAGGAGGCCGATGGGGCAACGCGCTCGAAGGATTCCGGTTGAAGTCGTTTCGAGATCCCGGAGTGCTCCTTTCCAGCGCCGAAGACGGCCACCGGGGGGGTTTTAGTGCGGTAAAAATCCCACATAACCCTGCGTCGCTCCCACGGCGTCAAAACAAAAAAAAAAGGTATAGAGTTATAGACGTATAAAGACAAGTACACAATTACCCAGACCCAGTACAGAAATCTCTATTCAACGTTCAGATACGTGTCTGGCCGGGAATAGAACCATTTGCCTGTTGGTGTATATCATGTCTGCTATGCACAACGTTAATTACTATTATAGTGCGTATGCAAAGCCTTGGTTTCTGAATTGTAAATAAATAAAATTTCACCTATTTCTAGCGTGAAGCAGTACTTGCGTTTCGATGGAAGGGTTTCGATTCGATTGCCGGCACTCTTTCACATGAGGCGACAATAATAGTCCTCGGTAGTAGTAACTTCAGATGGAACCCATATTCTGTAAGTAGTTGATTACAGATGTCTATGAGCGGCAGTGATCACTTACCATCAGGTGGACTGAATACTCGTTTGCTACTTCAGTCAAATAAAAAAGAAAATATAACTATTAATATACATAATAGTCCCTTTGAGTTGTGTAATATTATTAAGTTAACGTAATAAAAAAATATAATTACATTCTCCATGGGACTGGTTATAGTACGTCTTAAATGTCCTTCTAGTCTTGGGACTCAAAGCTACGGTATCCCTTGCCTGTCGTTATGAAATGAAATGAAATGAAATGAAATGAAATGTCTTTATTTTGTATAGGCCTGCGGGGGCACTTACAAATTGTCAGTTACATTTTTTTTTCTTACACTACCACCGGATCGGAATACGACCTCAACTGAGAAGATCCGGCAAGAAACTCAGCGGGTTTGTCTTTTTTTCTTATTTATATTCATTTTTTTAAATATTATTACAATCATGTTTTTTTTTACATGGTAATGAAAGTTAGCTCCAGTATCTTGCCTTGCAGTTCAGTAAAAGAGAGCCCTGTTTGGTAAGATACGCTACACTTTGACATTTATTAAATATACTATAGTAATGCATATTATTGCTCAGTCCCAAGCTGTTTTGTCTTCTATGTAATCAGAAATTTTATAATACGCTTTACGGCAAAGTTTATGAAGTGATAAAAGGGAGATTTCAGGGTTACGGGCAGCAAAAGCCTAATCGTTCAGCCTGCGACCTTGACAATAATGTATGTGAGCCCGCATACCGTCGTCAACACCAGATTATAAGGTGAGTTTAAACGCTCGTGTGGGTAGAGCTTGATGGAGCAAGGTGCTCAGATGAAGGTTCAGTTGCGTTCTTTTGAAAATCTGGAATTAATGTTAGCGGCGGTGAAGACATCGCGTCGCTTCTATGATAAGGGCTGTTTTACGCTAGCTGGAAATGGGTATGATCGTGATTTTTTTTTGGTCGATCCATACTCGTACTATCTTACAAATTACCAGTACTCTTAAATTGTTTTTGTCCGTTATAAGTGCCATGTTATAAAAACTCATAAAAGTCTGATTTGAGTTGATTTTTAGCCTGACACGTGGTACTTCACGTCTAATAGGGTATCCACGTCACACTTACGTATTCGATTCGCTCTCTCGCTCGGTTACACACGTTGCTTTAATAATTATATTTTCATTGCTAACCAACCTTTCTTTACTTTTTATTAGTGAGAGACGCCACGGTTGTCTTCTAAACATAATTTTAAATAAAATACATTGATTTTAGTAAGCAAAATTGAATTTTCAGCTTAAATTAAATGAAATCTTTGAACGTGACCCAAATTTTTTTGAAAATTGCAGCTTTAAATATAATTAAAATGGAGTGGTTGGAAGGATCTCAGACGTCTGCGAGGTCTGAAAACATAAATTTAATTAGCCTTATTATGCGTGCTCAAAATCGTTATTACCTCTCAATAGACAGCACTCTCCAGATTTCTGCTAAATGGAATACCGATTCGGGCTTTATAAATCCCACGCTAAATTGATTTGAGTGTTCTTTAGAAATCGGACACGGAGTTCGTTGAAAACAGGCTAGATATACTCTAGGTGGGTGTCGGCTTCGCTTGTTATATAATTTATATTAACCTTATTAATATTATAAAAACAAACGTTTGTGAGGATTTATGTATATTAGACACCCGTCGCAACGGTCGAAATTCGACCGTAATTTAAATTAAAAACTAAATTTTATATTGTCCAAAGTAGTACCAATATTTCTCTAAATTAAATGAATTCTATTTTTCATTATTTTGACTGCACCCGTTAAAGGTAAAAAGAGGTTTATTAACTAAGCTGCATTTAAAAGCAATAGCGGGTATCTTGACAAACATATCTGACAATTTTGACGTTACGTGTTTTCATAGTAAGACATTGATTGTTTTATTTAGTTTATTATTTATGTGTTTGTGACAAAAGCACGGTGGTGTATGTAATGTGTTGATTTTAGGTATGTTATTGCATTATTTGAATAAATATTCTGGTCTCCTTCTCGACGTCCACTATAACCATGCAAAATTTCATACTAATCCGTCCGCGGCATATTACTTAAAAATGCACCACAAGTTTTTGCTTCACGTATTAATATATAGAGACACTTATTCTCACTTACTTACTCTCTTACTCTTTCACTCATGACCGTTGTCTCATAAAAGTAGTGAATGAATGAAATGATATGATTTATTTTGTATAGGCCTACGGGGGCACTTACTAATTGTCGGTTACATATTTTTTCTTACATTACCACCGGATCGGAATACGATCTCAACTGAGAAGATCCGGCAAGAAACTCAGCGGGTTTGTCTTTTTTCTTATTTATATGCGTTTTCTTAAATATAATAACAATCATGTTTTTTACATGGTAATGAAAGTTTCAGTCTGAATCAACATTAAGTTCTTCTTTCAAGCTTTTTATATAGACCTAACATTAAAGTAGCAAACGAGCATGCAGTCCACCTGTTAGTAAATTGAAACTACCGTTCCTCAACCTCTATTTCTAAGCAACTGCAAGCAGAACATCTATTCACTGATGCGTGGCTACTCCCGAGGACTAAGATTTATTTTATTTATTTAATTCAGCAACGATTATAACATTTAAGTTTGACATATAAACGCAGAACATAGTAACTTAACAACAAAAAAATATTGTGGCGGTGGTGCCTTCTCTATCGAACTACATCTATTCTACTATCGTGTATTACATTTTTGCTTTCGGCTAAATCTTGTAATGTGTCTTGGCTTTCGGATAAAGCTTCTAATTTATTTATTATTTATTTATTTATTTATACAGACTTACGCCTATCTTTACAGGTAACACCCAATACGATAGCGTAGGCAATTTTACATTTTTTTAAAAGGTTAACATTCTTTTCTATTATTATAATATATAATTACATATTATTGTAAGACAATACATCAAAAACAACTTTTGCGAATTCACTCAAGCTACATGACATCTAGTTTTTCATGTACCTGAAATGTATTGTAATTATGGATTGCAATCCGGAAAACCGGATCCGGTAATCCGGCGGTTCCGGCACAAATTTACCCAAACCGGATCCGGTACCAATTCACCACCGGATCCGGACCTCCACAGGATCCGGTGATTGTATATTTTGACAAAGATTTCATATTTTTCATATTACAAAAATAATTATCGTTCGAAATCGATCCTTTTTTTACACTGTTTTAACCGTTCGATTAATCCGACCGGATCCGGTCGGATCCGACCGGATTGAGAAAAAAGCGGCCGGATCCGGCCGGATTGAAAATGAGGCCGGATTGCAATCCCTAATTGTAATGTACATTCATATGGCATTGATCCGCTTTAGCTGAACTGCACAAACGTTTTTCACGTTTCCATAAAAATCCTTAATTCCTAACAATCAGCTCGATACGTCCGTTGATCGAGAGATATCGTCGCCGCACTGAATGTTTGCTGCTATTCGAATTTAATCGATTTTTATCGTCATCGGCTTAATTGCTTTAGAGTGTGTTAATAAAAGTATAATTAATTAAAAACACTATTACATTTATTTTAAACTAGCTCTTACCCGCGGCTACGCCCGCACGGTCGAAGGGAATTAACATTAGCATTTGATAGCGTGATTCAGACTTGCAAATGAATTTTACTAACGCCATCTATTAACAACGTCTGAAACTACTAAATATGTATCAACTAACAAAACATCGATATTCTCATGGGAATGAGAGGGCGCAGTAAAAAGTAGCCCACGTTACTCTCCGCCCTCCTAACTATCTCCCAGCATATAAAATATATCATATAATAGCTATGTGGCGACGTAAAAGACAAACAAACATACTTTCACATTTATAATATTAGTATGGATTGTCCGTGACGACGTTATACAACTTTTTTCGGTTTCAGTAAACTATCATGAGATCTATCTGACGATAAGTGGTCACTGCCTTTGGTCATTTATTAGCAACGACATCAGATGGATATTTGAGCATGTCCAGTCATTGAGATACGTTGCTACACCTAAGCACAAAGGTAGTTGCCTCATATAAAATTAAGACGGAAATGACGCCGTTTCTTTGAAGACTGATCCGCATTCAATAGCAGCTGAACTAAACGCTTAAACGCTTTTTACACTCATAGGATTATAGCTCCAGACTAGGATTTTCTCCTGTGTCGTGGGTACCATGGACACACACAAGACGAATACACTAACACGCAGACCCAGAACATGAATTAAACTCATCATTCAGATACGTGTGTAACCAAGAATCGATCCCGGGACCCAATGCGTGTCAGACCGGTATGGTAACCGCTCCGCCACGCGGGTCGTCAATGTGCATAAATGAAATGAAATGAAATGAAATGTCTTTATTTTGTATAGGCCTGCGGGGGAACTTACAAATTGTCAGTTAAATTTTATTTCTTACACTACCACCGGACCGGAATACGACCTCAACTGAGAAGATCCGGCAAGAAACTCAGCGGGTTTGTCTTTTTTTCTTATTTATATTCAATTTTTTTAATATTATTACAATCATGTTTACACACTGCACATTAGCAAAAACCTTAACTTTTTGCTAATGTGCTAAACTCTACTTCAAATTCTGGTTCATATGAGATTAATCCACAATGAACTGCACATATGTTTTTCACGTTTACATAAAAACCTTTTATTTGTAGCAATCAACTCGATACGATCGTTGATCGAGAGATATCGTGATCGCCGCACTGAATGCTCGCTGCTATTGGAATTTAATCGATTTTATCATCATTGATTTAATTGCTTTAGAGTGTGTTAATAAAAAAGACATACTGTATCGAAAAGATTATTCTATACAAGGTGGTAGAACCAGTGTAGTTCGACCGGGGAAGTACCACCGCCACACCTATTTCTAGCGTGAAGCATTTCTTGCGTTTCGATAAAAGGGTGTGGTTGCCCGCACACTTTCATATGAGGCGACCATCATAGTCCTCGGGAGTAGCAACGCATCTGTGATTGACTTCAGATGGAACCCATGTTCTGTATGAAGTTGATTACAGATGTCCATGGGCGGTAGTGACCACTTACCATCAGGTGGACTGCATGCTCGTTTGCTACTTCAGTCAAATAAAAAAAAAATATTGTTGAAAGTTTTGTGGTTCGTTTCCGGAGGCACCACTGCTAACCTACTTCTGCCTATAAACAACAGTTTTCAGCTATGCTTTGTTTATTTTTTTCTGAAGGGTGTGGTAAGAAAGACGTACATATAGGCAGGATGGCCTATCCTATATCAGTCATGGTAGCGTTCACTAGTGGGTAGGGTTGCCACCCGTAGTTTATTATGAAGTATTGTACTTTATTCGGGGCAATTGTACTTTATACTTTATGAGGAAAATAAAGTACGCGAAAATACTTTATTTTGTATATCTGGGATTTAAAAGATTGATTATAATCAGTAAACTAAAATTCCTTTAATCACAAGGTTTCCGTAGCTTCCTTAGAAAGTAAAAGAACATTTACATTTGGTGACCTTTTTTAAAAAAATATGGGCGCAAAGTTACTATCTACATTTTTTTTGTCTACTATCACCTCACACAGTTCTAAATGTATCCCAGAGCCAAAAATTAAGTAATAATATAAATAGTACCTTATTTTGAAGCTACGTACTTTTTTCTTTATACCTTTTGTAGCCAATGTACTTTAATCGTTGAAAAAAAAAGGTGGCAACTCTACTAGTGGGCGTAAGAATTACGGGCCAGGAGATAATTACGACACTGATTTAGTCACTATCACACGTTACGGAAATTATCATTTTGAATAACATATTAACAAGAATATTAACAAGAATAAGGCTCCGATTAGCGGTGTTAGCGGTAACACGTTAAAAAAAGTAATCCCTCAACTAAGTCAGCCAATCCACTTTTATGTATTCCGATCGCACGACATAATCTACGCGTACCCGCACAGCGTTGCGTTAAGAGAAGGTAGGTATGTAGGTGCTAGCCTCACTTGTTCAAGTTAATAAATACTTTACGAACTAAAGAACTAAAAGGCGTTAATCATGAAATGTACTTAGATTTCCAGTCATCCACCGACATATATATTAGAAACTTGCTTCTTAGGCGTAGCAATGCATTTGTATCAATAAACACGTTGGAAAATATATTATCGCACTATATTATGATATCAAAAAATAATCTACGTTCTAAGTTAAGTGGAAGTAAATTTCATATCGGCTTTAGGTTATCAGAAAATATGAAACTACATTTTGTACCGTCCATAATAAAATAAGTGTCTGAAAACGGGTTAACGTACACGAGAGCGGAGCGAATTTAAATAGATGACCCTTAACACTTTAGTCTGACCTTTTCCCAGAATCTACTGACCCACAACTCTATCAAGATATAATAATAGTTGTGACCTCACAATCATATTTTGCTCCGGGCTAGATCTAATTTCTCGGTCGCGGGCAAATGTCAAGATCAATTCGTTTGTAGTTAGTCAAAACGGATGTCAGACATATTCGGTGTTAAATGTACATGTTATATTATTGAATGTACAGACTTTTACAGACTTGGAAGAAAAAATGTCTATGAACTGCGAGATATTTATTTTTATTTATTTATTTCAGGCTACAAAGGCCCATAGAAAGTAATACACAAATACAAATAACAATATGACAAATGAATACATAAATAAACTATGATACTATACAAATGGAAATATAAAATATTACAATACTATAAATAAACAATATTTAAAATATGTCTAAAGTAGATCAAACTTGTACGAACAAATAATATTACAACTAGCTTATTCTCGCGGATTTAAATGCAGCATTTATTTATTTATTTTATTCATCACACCAACAAGATATACATTACAACATACATATTAATAACAGTACAATAAATTAATGCCAAGTGACTTGACTTTTGAGCCTTATACTTCCTTTATATCCTTTTGATACAGTAATATATAAAATAGGTACTGATTTATTAAACATATCTGAATTTCATGCCTAACTATGTGGAAACTATCCTTTTAATATCATAAACAATGTGTTTGCTAAATGTCAGTGAAATCTGAGTATTACAAAAAACTACTAGTTAGATTTTGTGAAGTAACAAGGATCCATCCAACCTTATAAGCTTTCGCCTTATAATATTAGCAAGATATGTCTGCAAGATTTATACTCCACTACGCTAATGAGTCTTTTCTGAGCAAAAGAATTGAAATTTTTTTTGAAGAGGAACCAATGTCCTCTGTTGGCAAATTGGCTATTATATAACTTCTCTTTGAAATAACGACCAATATATATTATAAACAACCGGGATCGACGTCTGCAAGTATCCTCCAAGTTTCAGAAATGCACCAATTTACCGCAATAAAACCTCCCGGTGACCGTCCTCGGCGCTACAAAGCGACTCCGGGATCTCCAAAGGAATACAACCGGAGTCTTCTGAGCGCATTGCCCCATTAGGCTCCTCACAGATGGGTGGCTGGGTCCGCCGCTCCGTCTGGTCTTTACGACGGTATGCGACCACACATACCGTCGTCCTTCGCAGCGTCGCCTGACCGAACGGTTCGAGCTCCCACTCTAGCCGCTCGCAACCCCGGAAGCCTCTTTTAGTCACCTCTTACGACAGGCAGGAGATCATCATCATCAACCCATTAGTGTCCCACTGCTGGGCACGAGTCTTCTCTCGGAATGAGAGAGTTTAGGCCATAGTCCACCGTACTGGCCAAGTGCGAATTGGTGGACTTCACACACCTCCAAGACCTTTTTTAAAGAACCCTGGGGTGTGTAGGTTTCCTCACGATGTTTTCCTTCACCGAAAAGCAGTGATAATTAATTTATAATAGGCAATAGAGGATTATAATTCTTATAATTCTTTCTAATTTGTAAATATAAATCCCGAAAACATTTCCACAACAGCTACTGAAACGTACATTGGCACGATCAACAAAAGTCCTTTGACATTTATAGGCAATTCAGAAGTTCATGCCGCTGTTTGTGTAGAAATGATTTATTCTGTTATGAGTCTATGACGCAAGAACTGGAATTTAATGGAGCGGGTCCTGATAACTCAGTTGTTACGGCTCGGCTACCTTGACCTTACCACATCCGGACCCACGGAAATTTAATCTTAAATTTATAGGCTCTAAGATTCCAATAATTCAACTTTTATCCAAGCCTTTTTCGGATTAACGATTATACATGACCTTACACAAGATCGGCTGAGATGTTATTTTATTACATAGAGATTAAAGTATTTTTGTGTAGAACAATTTAGATAATTACGTGTTTTAAACAGAGCAGTGATAGCCTAATTGTTGAAACTTGCCCTCTCGATCGGGAGGTTCGAGGTTCAAATCGAGGCACGCAGCACTGATTTTTCTAAATTATGTGCGTATTAGAAATTAATTATCACTGCTTTTCGGTGAAGAAAAACATTGTGAGGAAACCTGCACACCCTAGAGTTCTTTAAAAAAAAAGTTCTCGGGGGTGTGTGAAGTCCATCAATTCGTACTTGGCCAGCGTGGTGGACTATGGCCTAAAAGTCTTTCATTCTGAGAAAAGACCAGTGCCCAGCAGTGAGACAATAATGGGTTGGCACTAGGTGTAGCGGTGATGATGTGTCCAATGTCGAACTGCAAACAAATTTCATCTTTGTTTGTGTTTGTTGTGTTATGATCGAGTTACCCGGTAAATTTATACAACACTTTTGTTTCGTTTTGTTCATAGATTAACTAGAACGCGATTACATTGTTACGCTTATTAACTGCGAGTATCGCATAACGGAATCGTATTTCACTGGCGTCAATTAAATCAAATGCCGTCATCGTAAATTTAAACCGTTTATTTCGGATTAAAAAAACTTGAAACTGATGAACTGCCGCGGATAACCCGAAATAAATGAAAACTGAAGGGCCGTGATTAAAAATGGGACATTTGTTAACACCGCCGGATGTCCAATTTAACCCTCGGACGCCCGTGATTCACTGTGGGACTTTATTACCGATTTAGTTGCCTGTTTATAACTAGTGAATGCATCTTTTCGACAGCGTGTAAATCAAAGAGCTTTGGTTAATTAAACTACGGAAATAGGATACATGACAATTTATTTCGTTTTAAATTTAGAATGCTTTTGAAACGTAAACTGTAACTTTTATCTTCGTTAAGATTTTTATTTTATTCGCTCATATTTGCTTTTATTTAAATAATACTATTTCTAGTTCAAATTGAAAAATAACTCATCTAGCTGAATACGCGACTTCGTGTGAATATAATAATAATAGAGATTTTTTTATAAGATTGAAGTAACATACAAAGATGTGGTCCTCCTGAGTGTGGGTAGTCTCTGGCCAACAAGGCTCCATAAGCAACTTAGTATAAAACAAAGATTCTATTCTATTCTTCTGAGGATTAAAATAGTCGCGTCAAAAGAAAATGAAGCAGAAACCACAGTCTTCCACTGAAATTTACGAACCACCTTACATTAGAAATAGGTGTGGCAGTGGTTTCCGTGATCGGAATAAGACTACGGTATCCCCTGCCGGTCGTAAGAGGCGACCGGTTCCGGGGTTGCGGGCAGCTAGAGTGGGAGCTCGATCGTTCAGTCAGGCGACCCCGGGATTGAAGGTGGTATGTGTGGTAGCTTACCGTCGTGAAAACCAGACGGAGCGGAGGGCCCAGCCCTCACCTCACTCACCTGGCAGGAGACCTATGGAGCAACGCGTTCAGAGGACTCCTGTTGCGTCCCTTTGGAAATCCTGAAGTCCTCTTTGTAGCGCTGAGGACGGCCACTGGCGGCTTTTAGTGCAGTAAAAATCCCTTATAACCCTGCGTCGCTCCCATGGCGTTGGGTACCTATTGTTTTTTCCTGTAGAACAATAAAAAATTGATGTGGCAGTGATACCACCAAGTTTAACCATATTATTTTTTCTACTAAGAGAACTTCTTCGTAGAAATCTTTCATCATCTTCAATCATCTTTCAACAGAAAGGCCAAATGATAGGAAATCTATCTATTAAATCTACGTACCTATATAAAATTTCAACCCACGAACATTTTACAAAAGTGTTAAACTAAACTATGTGTAAAATGTTTAGTTTCCGGCTAGCGAAAGTAGGTCAGGTCATGTCGTAACTCAGCGAAGCGAGACAGTCTCTATTGATGACTATGGGAAAGGTCCATCCCCTGTAGAGATAACCAGAAATGTGAGCCTCATTTTATCAGAAGAAAGGGGCAAAATATACAGAAAAATCAAATATGGCACGGCAAGTTTTATTACAACATCTTTATTTGTATAAATAGATTCAGTAATAGATCTAGTAAGAAATTGCGACTCTGTTCATGTTTGTTGTCAACATATTATAAAAACGAGCGAAAAGCAAAAATAAATTCGGAATCTTTATACATTGGTTCAAGTTATCTTTGTTTCCTGATTTGTCTTATGTACCTTTTAGACATTCGCTGAGTACTGAAAAAAAAAGTTTTAGAACTAGTGTAGTTCAACCGGGGAAGTATCACCGCCACACCTGTTTCTAGCCTAACGCATTTCTTGCGTTTCGATAGAAGGGTGAGGTTGCCCGCACACTTTTATATGAGGCGACCATCATAGTTCTCGGGAGTAGCAACGCATCTGTGATTGAATTCAGATAGAACCTCATTTTTTGTATGAAGTCGATTACAGCTGTCTATGAGGGGCAGTGACCACTTACCATCAGGTGGACTGCATGCTTGTTTGCTACGTCAGACTGATAAAAAAAGCTGCGAATACGATTCTCCAACTTGCATTAGATTATTTTCGCGACTCAAAGACACAGAAAAGGGATCGTTGTCGTCAACCTATTATTCTCACATTGTTAGCGACGGCTCTCCTCTCAGGACAAGAGAGTTGTAGGTCATAGTCCACCGCGCTGGCCAGCTAATTTGAAGACTCAACACAATTTTGATATTTTTACAGAACCTCTGGCTCACGTTGGTTTGACTTTGTAAGTCGTCCTATGCCGCGGCGTGGCGCCGCTGCTTGGCGTAAGGTCTGCGGGCCTCGAGGATCCCCCTCCTTATCCGGGCAATTCCCTCAGTGGATACACTGTTGTTGTGAGCTGCCGTCAGGCAGTGTTGCAGCCTTCGGCCTTCTGTGACCGCGCTATGCTGCTAGCCGCGCTATGCTGGTATCCGCGCTATGCTGCTATCACGTTGGTTACAATGGTTTCTTTAACTGTAATGCAGTGATAATTAATTTCGAAAACCTCGAAATAAATGTGTACATTATAACACAGTACAGTACAGTACAGTACAAATTCGTGTTATTCTCCAAGTGTACAGTACAAATTCGTGTTATTCTCCAAGTTGAAATGTGTTTGTATAAAAAGTTAAACAATTACTGGGAATACCTCTGAAGAGCTCTCTCATAGGTATTTCAAGAAGGCTCATCAAAATATTATTTTAGCTTATTATTTAATCATGTTATTAGAAAAAGGAAATTTAGATTTATTTTGATTTCATATATTAATAACACGGTATGTTAGGGGTAGATATTTCCTTAAATACTGCTACTTCTCCAAAATTATAAAATGCCAAATAATATGTAATATGATATTTTAATTACTTTTATTAGTTTAAAGTGGTATTAAGCTCAGTTTTACTATCACCCTATAAATCACAGAAGCCAGTGCAATTCGCTTTTTACACTCATAGCCCACACACATGACTAATACATAAACACCCAGACCCAGAACATGAAACTAAACTCATCATTAAGATACCTGTCTGGCCGGGAATCGACCCGGGGACGATTAGTCAGTGCAATCTTCCAATAAATATTTGGTGGTTACTCTAATCCTTATTTAATACTACATTTGGTATGTTAATAGCTTCCCTCTGGAACATACATCACTCTGTCATCGGCCGATGTCGGTAGGGATTTTTCATTCGTCATTCAATGTCCGTCAAATATTTACATAGAACGCGAAATAGTGCCACCCATCAAATTTGTGTTGACAGAGCGACCCCGGGATAAATGGGACGCGGCCAATATCGGCTTACGCTTGTTGACCAAAGTTAAGTTGTAAACCTTTTGGTAAATTGTAAGTGCCTTCACTGACTGTGGTTTGTACCCTTTTGTCTTATATTGCTTATTTTTCAATGTACAAGTAAATAAGAATTCGTTCGTGATCGGCGGGTTTCTTTAAAATCTTGAGTTTGCTTTGTTTCTGATCTGCTGGTAGTGTAAAAAAGATATAATTATGTAACTGACGATTTGTAAGTGCCTCCGTATGTCTATGCATAATAAAGACATTTCATTTCATTTTATTTCATTTCTTTATCTAGATTTGTGGTCTTTTTTTTGTTCTGGAGGGGGAAACCTTCAAAAGGTACCCGACGTCGTGGGAGCAACGCAGGGTTATGTGGAATTTTTACCGTACTAAAGCTCCCCCGGTAGCCGTCTCAGCGATCCGAAGAGGTCTCCGGGATCTCCAAAGGAACGCAACTGGAGTCCTCTAAACGCGTTCCCCACCTGGCTCTTCCTAGGTGAGCAGCTGCGCCCACCACTCCGTCTGGTTTTTACAACGGTATACGACTACGCATACCGCCATCCTTCACGGGGTAGTCTGAGTGAACTGTTCGAGCTACCATTCTAGCCGCCCGCAAACCCGGAAGCCCCTTTTAGTCGCCTCTTACGACAGGCAGCGGATACCGTAGTCCTATTCTGATCCCGGAACTAGGGTTGGGATTTGTGGTCTTGATACAAATTTGTTAATTATCTCAAAGAGAAAATAATATAACTTTATTCCGTCAAAGCGTTACAAGTACATGCAATAACTATATAATAAGTAACCATCACAATTTAACGACCACAGTGGAATTTTCTAGGGGGTAGAATCAGTGTAGTTCGCCAGGAGAAGTACCATCGCCTCAAACACAGCGTCGGGTACCTTTTGAAGGTTTCCACCTCAAGAACAAATAAAAGGAAGTAGCAACGCATCTATGATTGATTTTAGATAGTAACTATGTTTCCATATGTAGTTGCCTACAGATATCTATGAGCATTGAACACTTACCATCAGGATGACATGCAGTCATCTGCTCGTGTGCTACTTCAATAAAATAAAGCATATATGAATTATCAGTCACTGCTATACATTTAAATATTATCACTTACACAGAATTTAAAAACAAAGGTTAGTGGCCAAACTTGTATTTACCCTTCGACCCTTGTCCAATAAAGGCTTTATTGCCTATTCCAGAACTTCAATCACTATGAAATGATCAACATTATTAGCCCTAATTACTGGGGTCCCATTTAGCGGAATGAGCCATTAAATATCGCAATGAATGGAGAGTGGAGTTCGCGAGCTCAATAGGCCACTTAGCCTTAGGTTAGATAAAGGAGACCCGCCTCCATTATGGATAGAGGTGTGATTTGGTTAATGTCTTTAAACTGAATGTAGGGTATATTGTTGAAGCTGGTTATTGGTTGGTAATACAGGGTTTAGAACAGGCTACCTAAAAAAAAATTAAAATCAATTAAATATCGTTTTTTTAAACTATAACTACACGACCCATGCAACTGGGATAAAACCTAGACAGTAAATATTTTATTAGTCTACATCTTGAGTTCAATTTCCAAATAAAAAAAGCTTTCGAACCGCACTGTTAATTATTGCGTCAAAATATGATATATCGATACCGGAAATATAAATCATTGCCAAGTCAATCTATCTATTTAAAACGTTAAAGATTTTTAATATTGATATGGTGACCAGAAGATTTAACAGATTTTACTGAAAAATTTAAGACAAAAAGTCCATTTAGTAGGGACTGAATAAATTAATACGTATTCATACAATTTCTTCATAGATATTAAAAATTTGGGCTTCTACTTTTATACAGAACGAGGTTATAAGGGGTTGAAAATGGCCGGAATTGCTTCGAGAAAAGTATGGTACGGCCGTGCCGTATTATGCTTTACTTGGCGGGGGCACTGCCATGCCCCCAGATAACGTAAGGGACATATCGCCGAAAATTAGTCGTTAGATTCAGAATTTATTACTGTATCGATTGGTATAATATAGGTATATGTAATTTATTAGACACGCAGTGGGTCCCGGGTTCGATTCCCGGCCAGACAGGTATCTGAATGATGAGTATAAATTCTTGTTCTGGGTCTGGGTGTTTGAGTATTCATCTTTGTGTATGTCCATAGCACCCACGACACAGGAGAAAATCCTACTGTGGGGCTATGAGTGTAGAAAGCGTTAAAAAAAAACAAATAAAAAAAATCAAGTTAAGTATATTTTTCTTAGATAACTTAAAACACGAAGTATCAAGTATCGTCTTCAAGTAACTATATGAAGCTTAAGACTCAGTAAATAAATCTAGATAAATACTCGTAAATAAACATAACAATGGTACAGTAAATAAATACTGCACAAATTTTCTTAATTAAATTACATTTGTGAAGGCCTATTATTTCTAATTAAGAGGGTCCCATTAGATCCAAAAGGGCCATTTACTATTCGTAATGAATTAAGTAAAGACTAACGTCCGCGAGGCTCAACAAGCTATTTAGAGTTAAATAAAAGGGCTCCATTAAAGTGGATAGTATTTTATTGCATCTTATACCGGATTTGTCATACTGTCATCTTGAATACAAATTACCGCAATTTACCGCGCCCTTAGTACGAGTTCAATCAGTTTCCTGATACATTCATTGTTTTTTTTTTATCTGACTGAAGTAGCAAACGAGCATGCAGTCCACCTGATGGTAAGTGGTCACTGCCGCCCATGGACACCTGTAAGCAACTTCATACAGAACATGGGTTCCATCTGAAGTCAATCACAGATGCGTTACTACTCCCGAGGACTGTGATGGTCGTCCTTTGGCAAAGGGAGATCACCCGCCAGGCTAGGTGATCATGCCTGGGGAGCGGCCGTGCTCCGACAGTTGATGTTCGGAACTTGTATATATGCGGGTATTGAGAATACCTCTATAGCGTGTTTCAGAATACTAGTAGTGCCATCTCTTGATGAGTAGCGGGAGGTCGCCACAGGATTAAAAAAATCACAACACCGTTTTTCATTAAATGGAACGATCTTCGTCATGTAGAGCAGATCATGTCGAATAGTCTAGAGAGCTATTAGGCCCGTTGTACTTGGCACGTTTTTTGAGCCGTACGGCGTCTTTACCTTGCCGTGAAAAAAACGTGCTAGCATGTACATGGCACGGCAAAGATCAGTGCACGGCATTGATCCATACAACACTGACAAGCGTGCGTACACACGGCGAATTAACCGTAGATTATTACGCCGAAAAAACGTGTGCCTACAAGAGGCCTTATAGGTGGTAGAACCAGTGTAGTTTGACGGTGAAGTACCACCACCACACCTATTTCTAGCATGAAGCATTTCTTGCATTTCGATGGAAACGTGTGTTTGCCGGCACAGTTTTACATGAGGCGACCATCATAGTCTTCGGGAGTAGCAACGCATCTGTGATTGACTTTAGATAGAACCCATGTTCTGTATGAAGTTGATTACAGATGTCCATTGGCGGCAGTGACCACTTACTATCAAGTGGACTGTAAGCTCGTTTGCTACTTCAATCAGAAAAGGACATTAACTATCATTCATATCAAGTACCATAATTTTCTATGCCTTGTTTAAAAATAAGTAAAATAAAATTAACATTTCCGCACACTATTAGACGACAAGCATTAAAATAACGATATTTATTTAAATGTAATGAAGTGGCTCATTCGCAATGTAGTGGCCCATTCGCAATGTAGTGGCCCATTGAAACTGGCAGCGACTATCTGGTTTTTATTTTATTCGCTTTGTTCCATTAAATCGTATATGCCGTTACCTAATTGGGTCGTAACTTGATAGGATCCGCGATCCACTTTTGCTGAAAAATAGCGGTTATTTTCGGTCCAATAATTAAAATTCTATACGAGGCTTATATTGGTATTAGCTCACGTTTGTGTATTTTTAATATATTACGATCTTTACCGTTTTATGTGTTATTTTAATAAAGAAAACAGTTGTTACATAGGTATTTATTCCTTGATATATCGTTAATCTAATCATGCCGTATACATGATTAACGGTATATTTAAAAATTAAAGGTGGTAGAACCAAGTAGTTCGCCCGGGGTAGTACCACCGCCACACCTATTTCTAGCGTGAAACATTTCTTGCGTGTCGACAGAAGGGTATAGTTGCCGGCACACTTTTATATGAGGCGACCATCATAGTCCTCGGGAGTAGCATTGCATCTGTGATTGACTTCAGATGGAGCCCATGTTCTGTATAAAGTTGATTACAGATGTTCATGGGCAGCAGTGACCACTTACCATCAGGTAGACTGCATGCTCGTTTGCTACTTCAGTCAAATAAAAAAAGTCCTGTCATATTTTTTTCAGTCAAACATGTTATTCGCGGCAGACAACACAAGAGTACATTTTGAAGACTTTTGTGTATGGTTCTTTTTAAGAGAAACAGCTAAGTTATGTAGGCCAAAGTATTGAACCAACTTGGTACCTAAATTTAAGCCCTAGTAATGGTACAACACTCCTAAATAAAACGGAACAACTCCAGTAAATCCCGAAAAGGCCAACGAGCGTTTCAGCTCATTTTATATCCTAGCGCTGCCCTTCATCACGTGAATTTTTAACGTCGTCAGATAATTTAATTTCGCTTTGTTGTGAATAATACATGCTAATGTGAGGCGAGATTGCCGCTTATCCGGTAACTGGGCAATAAAAGTTATTATAACAGTGTTTTCGTAGCATTTTTTTATGTTATGGTATTAGGAAGATACGCCTAAACAATGCGCTGGTGTTTTACCTGTGAATCCTAGAACGCAGACGAGTAGCAGTACCAGCAACTTTGTTCAAATAATCAAATAATTATATCATAATATAACCCATTCAGCAGTGATAGCCTAATGGTTGAAACTTACCCTCTCGATCGGAAAGTCCGAGGTTCAAACGCAGGCATGCACTACTGATTTATGTGCGTATTCCAAATTAATTATCACTGCTTTTCGGTGAAGGAAAATATCGTGAAGAAACCTTATTCAGCCGAGAGTTCTTTAAAAAAAAAGAAAAGTTTTCGAAGGTGTGTGAAATCCACTAATTCCTACTTGGCCAGCGAGGTGGACTATGGCGTAACGTTCTCTCATTCTGAGAGAAGACCCGTGCCCAGCAGTGGGACAATAATAATCTGAAGATAGGTAATCCATTCATTAGACTTTTCTTTAGGGTTTTACCAATTTCTATCAGCCTAGTGTTTTTGTATTGTTAGCATAAATGTTAGTGGTGATTACGGTAGTTAAGTAGATGCTGCATAGAAAGTTGCAGATCATAGAAAGTTCTAATCCCTATTTTACATCCAAAGTAACATTTTTTTCTAAAAAAAAAATCAATTTTTTTATTTCAAACTTAAATCCTAAATCAACGGTCTTCCTTCCTCAAAATTGCGGACTATCTACGTAGAATTTGAACCTCTTCATTGTGGACATATCCGTTATGAATATTTTCTTTCACTGAGACAATGGATTATCTTTCTCCGTGTTCTAATTTTGGAACTGAAAGTATAATATTTTTCAGAATTATAGAATCTTCAATCATATTTATATCTTCCTGACCCGTTAAGCAGGATCCATCTGCGACTTGAATCCTTGAAAGTCTTGTTAACACATGCTTTCTACACTCATAGTACTGCACTAGGATTTTCTCCTGTGTCTTGGATAACATGGACATACAAGGCGAGACCCAGAACATGAATCTAAACTCATCATTCATATACCTGTCTGTCCGGAAATCGAGCCTGGGACCCATTATACGTCAGATCGGTCTGGTAACCAACCGCTCCGCCACGCGGGTCGTCTTTTAACAGAATTTAAAAAAAAAACGCAATCAACCCCTGCGTAAAGGTATAAAATTCCAGGGTATTATTTCCGCATCAGCATTCCCACATTCGCCATTACACGAGTGTAGATGTTATCAAATGATTTCCTCCGCGGCCGCGTGAATTTATGTAGATTACACTTTACCCACCAACTTTGTTCGTAGCGGGAAACCAAAGTTAATTTTGAGAGTATTATGCCTTAATGAAATATCTGTTACAGGCTTAATCTGTTCGGCTATTATTTCCCCTTAAAGCACTGACTTAAAATAAGGCATATGTTATTTAGTAATCTCATCTAGATTGTAGACCCAATTTACTGGACACAGAGCCTTGTTGATTATATGAGGCGTAGGCTTTATAAACTTTATAAATAATATCCACCTCGGATTGGATTGCGTGAAATAGGATTTAAATATATTGTGAAATCTATATATTAATACGTGGAGCAAAAACTTGTGACGCATTTTTAACATACTTGCCGCGGACGGAGGAGTATGAAGTTACGCACGGTTATAGTTGATGTAGAGAAAGATTGCGCAATGCTAATATTTTTTTCAAATAATGCATAAAACATTCACAGAATCAACTAAAAACTCATTACACTCACTACTTTGCTTTTGACACCAACACATACATAATAAACAAAATAGAACATTCAATGTCTTATGAAAACACATAACGTCAAAAATGTCACTTGTCTTTTTCAAAATACCCGCTACTGCTATTAAATGCAGCTTAGTTTAATAAACATCCACTAGCTTAGTTTAATAAATACACAGCTCTTTTTACATTTAACGGATGCGTTCAAAATAACTTGAAAATGATTACAATTTATTTAAATTAGAGAAATATAGGTGTTACTTTGGACTGTATGAAATTTAGTTTTTTAATTTTAATTACGGTTGAATTTCGACCGTAGTGACGGGTGACTAGTATGTATTAAAAGTCCCTAATTGTGTACTTGGATTTAAAAGTAGTAGTTCTTGAGAAATTTGTACGGAAATGTTTTTTACGGTATTTTCTAGCGTGAAGAAGTTTACAAAAGAATATTGATCTTGATGTGTTATATTTTCATAGACTATTTTATCTTCATTTGACTGAGTAGGTACCACCGCCACTATCCCTGTAGTTCCAGGACCAGAATAGGGCTACGCTATCCTCTGCCTACATAAGCTATATTTTATATAGGTTCTAGGTAGAAAAACGTTTTACCCTGTAGTCGGGGAGTAGAATACGGCTACGGTATGCCTGTCGTAAGAGGCTGTTGAGTCACGGGTTCGGGGATAAATTAAAGAGTGCAGTTAAAGTCTGTAACGTTTAATTATTATTACATTATTACAGAATTGCGATGTCGACAAAATATTAGTAGTGGTGTCCCTACAAGGCGACTAAAATGGGCTTCCGGGATTGCGGGCAGGTAGAGCGGGAGCTCGGACCGTCCATCCAAGTAACCCCGGGGAGGACGATGGCATGGTTGGCCGCATGCCATCGTAAACACCGAGTGGCACGGTGAGCATCTATTGGTCACCGGGGAAGGGCCCGAAACAGACAATGCTTGGAGGATTCCGGTTGTGTTCCGTTGGAGATCCCAGAGTCCTCCACGTACCGCTGAGGACGGCCATCAGGGTTTTAGTGAGGCAAAAATCCCACATAACCCGCAATTGCTCCCACGGCGGCGGGTACCTTTTGAAGGTTTTCTCCTCGATAACAAAAAGAAAGGTACAACTGCTACACCTATTTCAAGCGTGAAGCGTTTTTGCGTTTGGACGGTTGAAGGGTTTGGCTGCCGGCAAACTTTATATGACCATCTTATTCCGCGGGAATACCAACAAATCTGTGGCTAGCGTCAGAAGTAACCATAGTTTTGTATGAAGAAGATTACATAAATACATCCATATCCATTCGTATAAAATGTATCTTTATAACAAAAATTAGTAGTCAAATAATAAATTTATAAACAGATTCAAAAAGTTTATTCAAATCAAGAGCACGAGCAAACCTTTAATTACGTGAATCGAAAGCGATGGATTTATTTACTGTATTGGTTTATGTACATATCACGATGGCGTGTTATTAGGCGAATATCACCTTTATTTTAACGCAACAAGAGTGACAGTAGCTGCCTTCGTCAATACACTGTAACAAGGTGCGTTGAATCAACAACCATTCGTAGGGTTGCTACTTTCGGCGATTAATGTACATTGGCTATTAAAGGTAGGAAACAAAAGTAATAATAATATACTGTTTGTTCCACTTAAAATGTTTTTTTTCTCGAGGGGGAAACCTTCAAAAGGTACCCGACGCCGTGAAAGCGAAGCAGGAATACGTGGGCTATTTACCGCACCAAAGTTGGCCATTATCGGCGCTACAAAAAGGACTCCAGGTTCTCCTAAGGAACGGAACCGGAATCCTCTGAGCGCGTTGCCCCATCGGGCTCCTCCCAGATGGGCGGCTGGGCCCACCGCTCCGTCTTTACGACGGTATATGCGATCACACATACTGCCGTCCTTCCCGCGATCGCCTGACCGAATGGTTCGAGCTCCAACTCTAGCCGCCAGCAACCTCGGAAGCCCCTTTTAGTCGCCTCTTACGACAGTCAGGAGATGCCGTAGATCTATTCTTAAACCAGAACTAGAGGGACGACTTAAAATTGCTTACGATATAAACTTTTCTCATTGATCATATTGAAGTATTTTAGCGTACAAATGTTTTCCTAAAGTATAAAATATATCGAAGTGAAAACGTGACGTTTGACATCAGGATGGTCGAGGAGTCTTCATTATTTTCCATTCTTGAAGATTTCAAGTAAAACACAGCAGTAAACTTCTTCGATTTATTCACAATTGAGGAGGTGTGATCGCTTCGACGGTTAAACAAGAATAATCCTTTCTACCGGCGTTCGCTCGCCTTTTTATAACAATGTTTGGTGGTGAGTGGTGTGACAATAATAAATTTATGGAGGGTAAACTAAATTATAATTCTAAAAATCATTAAATGTTGCTAATTCAATATACAAACAATTTTCGATCTTTAGCGACGTGTTTTTCATAAATACGCGGTGTCGCGCCAACAAGTACAATTACTCCAAATAAAGTACAATACTTTATAACAAAGCACGTGGCAACCCTAACCATACGTTCGATCCTCGCATTGAACGGTCGAGGACGTCCCAGTTGAAGCATTTTGAATTTTACTTCCTTGTATTAACGTTTAATATCCTTCAAACTAAAGCTATCGTAAGCTACCCATTGTTCCTGCACGGGATTAAAATTTCACGTGTGTTTTTATTCGCTCGTCAAACAGTGCTTTGCGTTTATTAAAACGTGTCGACAGCGACCGAAATGTCGCCATGTTGCTTTTTATAATTTGGAAGTAGGAAACGAGCGTGCATTCTGATATTAAGAGCCCACTACTGTCCATGGACATCTGTAATCAACTTCATACAGAACATGGGTTCTATCTGAAGACAATCACACATGCGTTACTACTCCCGAGGACTATGATGGTCGCTTCATATAAAAGTGTGCCGGCAACCACTCTCTTCCATCTAAACGCAAGAAATGCTTCACGCGAGAAATAGGTGTGTCGGTGGTCCTTCGCCGGTCGAACTACATTAGTTCTACCACCTTCAAAATAGAGAGAGAAATGGTATAAGTAATCAATCATAGATGCGTTGCTACCGGAACACATCACGTATAGGAAACAATATTTTACCGTAAATAGTGTTGTTAAAGTAATATAAAGCACATCATAGACAGTTGCATCATCATAGACATCAAATCGTTGGGCGATTAACTTCATATAAATTTTAAGCGTTATCTATTAACAGTACAACGTAAATAAAGCCATTTAATAAAAATGTAATTAAACTAATTATTACAAAATAAAAAAACATGAAATACAATTCCGATCATCACGTACTATCCGGTATTCGGAACGCGTCCGATTCGGTCCAATTAAGTTACGTTTGAAAACCGGACGTGCTGGGTGTAACTTCTTCAGGGTCTTATAACAAGTTCAAAAGATGTTCGTGTCAAATTACACGAGATCAACAAATTTTCTAATAATAATTTTCCTGTATTCGTTACCGGTATTTTAAAAGTTTTACCGGCGATGTTATGACACGATGTATATACTATTTCTATCGTATTTAGTTCTTGAAAAATGTTAATCAGTTATTATAAACTATATACTACGGAAATTTTATTTTAATTTTGTATTTTCGTTAAAAAATTATTATCGTCAACCCATTATTGTCCCATTGCTGGGCACGGGTCTTCTCTCGGAATGAGAGAGTTTTAAGCCATAGTCCATCGCGCTGGCGAAGTGCTAATTGGTGGACTTTACACACCTCTGAGAACTTTTTTTTAATGAAATCTCGGGAGTTAGGCTTCCTCACGATGTTTTCCTTCACCAAAAAGCAGTGATAATTAATTTCTAATACGCACATAAATCAGTGGTGCTTGGCTGGGTTTGAACTTCGGACCTCCTGATTAAGAGGGCAAGTTCCAACCATTAGGCTATCACTGCTCTTAATTTATGAACCTCAAATAAGATCAGAGTTTAAGCTGAGGTTGGCCATACAAGCATTGCTACTACCGAAAGAGTTGGAACGCACAGATAATACACCTTGTTTACTAGAGGCATACACAGTATCGCTTATCACTGCTGTAAATATCTTATTACCTTCAGCTCTAACTTACCTTTTTCTCTTCTTTAATTATAATCGTCTATTGTATTCCGTCTTTTTATCGTATGCTGTCCTTGTCCTATTGCTTCATTGCTATCTTTAAATTATTCCTTAGCTCTATTTTGTATTTCTTCTACTCACTTATTGCACCTAACCTATTCTTATATTTACCACTTACTTTAACTCCATACCTTTAGGTTGTCTGGAAGAAATCGCTGTTTAGCGATAAGACCACCTTTTGTATTGTTTTTATGTTGTATGTTTCTTGTTATCTATACTTTCTGGGTACAATAAAGAGTATTATTATTATTATTATTAAATACTTCTAAGTACGAGGGAGTGACCGACAACGGACTAGAGAGGGTTCTTCAATTTATGGCAGTTGTATCACAAAATTGATATTTCAGAAACACATATCCTATCCTATCCTACTAATATTATAAATGCGAAAGTTTGTGAGGATGTATGTGTATTTGTTATTCTTTCACGCAAAAACTACTCAACGGATTTGGTTGAACCTTTACAGTAGTATAGGTTATACATCAGAATAACACATGGGCTATAATTTATACCGATTTTTTTGTAATTAGGTTATAAAATAACGAGAAATATCAGGTTAGTCGCAAAAAAAGTTGTCCTCTGAGAGCTATCTTCGCGTACGCTGCCTAAACCGTTGGAGATATCCAAATATAATGTACCGTGGGATTGTTTGGCTCACATAGATCTAAATAAAAGTCCGCGACAGCATATGTCTATATTTTATGTATAACCCACAACAACTCTTTTTTATACTTTGAAAATTTTAAAAATATGAAGTTGATGTTTCCATGTGTTTTATACAAACTAAATATTAATCCTTATCAAAATAAATGATTTCAAAAAATCAAGCATCTAATAAAGATCGAATCTGCCTTTTACATCATGTGAATTGGATAAGTAGTTTAGAAGATATTACGAGTATAACATATTGCGTAGTCAATTGATTGACCGGCAGGACGCGCCGTGCGCCGCCGCCGTACACAACGAAGTTGTATGATATTAATATTTGAATGGTTATAAAACACGGAGCAAAATATGAAAGGTCAATGACGTCCCTGTATTCCTTCCGGGAATAAGGCTAGAGGCTTTTAGTTGCCTCTTACCCCTGTCTGTGGTAAGAGGCAACTAAAAGGGGGCTTTCGGGGTTGCGGGCGGCTAGACTGGGAGCTCCAAACACCCAGTCAGCAACTTCGGGAAAGATGTCAGCATGTGTGGTCGCAAGCTATCGTGAGAGCCAGGATGGACGGAGCTTGAACCGTCCAGCCAGGCGATCCCGGGAAGGACGGTGGTATACGTGTGGTCGCATATCGTGGTAAAGACCAGGTGGAGGGGTGGGCCCAGGCGCTCACTTGGGAGGAGCCCGATGGGGCAATGCACTCAGAGGACTCCAGTTGCGTTCCTTTGAAGATCCCGGAGTCCTGGTGCTATAAGAATCCCAGATAATCCTGCATCGCTCCCACGGCGTATGGTACCTTTTGAAGGTTTCTCCCTCGATAAAAAAGAAAAAAAAGGTCAATGAGAATGAAACAGTGGAAAGGTTAAATATATTATTCAATCGTCATCGACCTTTTAATCTTACACAACTCGGCACATATGTCAGATTAGCAGTAGTTTAGGTCGTAGTTGACCACGCTAGCCAACTACGCGTTGGTAACCGTCACGCGTTTTGAGACTCTTTCTTAAAACTTTTAATTTCAGAGTAAGCATTAATATCTGTTGCCGACAAAACTAATTCAAATTAATATACGTGCCTGTGATTTGAAATTTGAACACACTGATTTAGGCGATTAACACACGGCACCGCGCACCGCCGTGAATAGCGGTGCCCCGCGCGGTAAGGCGGTTTACGCACCTGTACGCGCGGATCGACCGATCATCAAAATAACTTTTCGACATCGAAATTCATTTTATTAAATTGCAACACGGCCTGCATCAACGATGATCCGCGCGGTTAGGCGCCGGCCCGCGTGTGAGGCGCCGACCCTCGGCACTGTCGTTCGCGCGGAGACACGGTAGTGATGAGAACACCTCTGGACCGCGCGGTCGGTCGGTGTACGTGTGTGAGGCATCAACGGATTTATTAGACCCCAATACAACATGAGATCCGCTTCACCACCTACCGCGGCAGTGAGCGGTACCGTATGTTAATAGCCTTAAGAAGTAGGGCAAGGGTTCAATCTGAAGTCAATCACAGATGCGTTGCTACTCCCGAGGACTATGATGATCGCCTCATATAAAAGTGAGCCGGCAGACACACCCTTCTAACGAAACACAAGAACTGCTTCACGGTAGAAATAGGCGCGGCGGTGATGCCTCCCTGGTTGAACCATTGTTCTACCACCTTGCAAACTTCATGTGGCAGACTAAATTCCACGCGAGCGAAGCCGCGGGCAAAGGCTAGTACCCAATAAGCGCATATTTTCGTAACAAAATACCAAACTCTGACATCAAACAATACAATCAAGTGGCAAGTCATCTCGCAATCTTAGGTGAGAAGCGTCTGGCATACAAATGGCTCTTCGGATCTAATACCGAGTTATTTGCCACGATAACTCTGAATTAATCCAACCCGGTCTTATCCGGACCCGAACCGACTGCCTTTGATATCACATGTGGTTTACAGCTCAAATTAATACGGAATAATTAATCAAGTGTTTTTGTTTACTTCTGGACGAAGTGCGCAATATAATATGTCGGTACATGACATAATTGAGACAAACTCACTGAATTTCGTGAAGGTCGTGTTCCTATCCAGAGGTAGTGTAGGAAAATATTGTAGGTGGCTTATTTGTAAGTAGCCCTGTAGGCTTACAAGGTAAACATTTTATTTTACCGTAAGCATTGTGTCCTCAATTAAGAGAGCATTATAATTATGTTTAGTTTTAAATTATTCTTTACATATCTACACGCGGGTCGTCATATGAAAGTGAGTTACAAAAGTTGTTATAATTTATTCCCTAAGGAATAATACGCCGTGTTCTATTATAGATGATTATTAGAGGCAAATTATGTATAGAAAACAGTGACACTTTCATTCGAGTCACACCTATTTTTTTAATTTCTCGAAGATATTCGACGACCCGGACGACAACGATGGCAGAGCGGTTACCATACCGGTCTGACGCGCAATGGGTCCCGGGTTCGATTCCCGGCCAGACAGGTATCTGAATGATGAGTTTAGATTCGTGTTCTGGGTCTGAGTGTTTGGGTATTTGTCTTGTGTGTGTCCATGGTACCCACGATACATGAGAAAATCCTACTGTGGACCTATGAGTGTAGAAAGCGTCTACCGTTTATTAGTAATAACCTAATAAGTCGATAGTATTTAGTTACTAAGGACTTTCACTGGAAGAGACTAAATAAAGGAAATAGGTAGCCCCTAATGGGTATTGAGGGCCGATAACACACGGTACAATGAACTTTACACTAATGACGAAACTTAATTATCCATACGATGTCGGCCACAAATAGCCTTTTTCCCTTCCTTAATTGAGGGTACTTGTATATTGATCAAAAGGTATACTATACTTTAATAGGATAATATCGCCACATTTCTTTTTTGTTTAACATAAATTTACTATTTTACAGAAGTGTAATTGTAGTATTTGAAATTGTAATTGTAATGGTAGGATGCCGGTAAAAAACGAAGAGGTAGCCTTTTTTTTTTTTTTATTTGACTGAAGTAGCAAACGAGCATGCAGTCCACCTGATGGTAAGTGGTCACTGCCGCCCATGAACATCTGTAATCAACTTCATACAGAACATGGGTTCCATCTGAAGTCAATCACAGATGCGTTGCTACTCCCGAGGACTATGATGGTCGCCTCATGTGAAAGTGTGCCGGCAACCACACCCTTCCATCGAAACGTAAGAAATGCTTTACGTAGTAGGTGTGGCGGTGGTACTTCCCCGGTCGAACTACACTGGTTCTACCACCATAACTACACTGGTTCTACCACCATAACTACACTGGTTCTACCACCATAAACTACACTGGTTCTACCACCATAACTACACTGGTTCTACCACCATAAACTACACTGGTTCTACCACCATAACTACACTGGTTCTACCACCATAAACTACACTGGTTCTACCATCATAAACTACACCGGTTCTACCACCATAACTACACTGGTTCTACCACCATAAACTACACTGGTTCTACCATCATAAACTAAACCAGTTCTACCACCATAACTACACTGGTTCTACCACCATAAACTACACTGGTTCTACCACCATAACTACACTGGTTCTACTAGCCTGCATCGTTTTCCATCATACTAATATTATAAAGGCTAAAGTTTGTGAGTGTGTATGTTTGTTACTTCTTCACGTCTAAACGGCTTGAGCAAATTTCGTTAAATTTGGCAGGAAGTTAGCTTACACTATAGATTAACATATAGGCTATACTTTATCTTATTCCCACGGGACAATCGATACATTGATTTTTTTAACGCGGGCGAAGCTGCGGGATTCAGCTAGTTGTCAATATGTTACGTAGCGACCAGTATGTGAATGTCTGAAGTGATGGATATACTGTTATTAAATAGCAACAAGATTCCTTTCTTCAAGGCGTTCGGATGAGCCCCTTATTTTTCATATGCCCTCTCATTTCATAAGCGGACGTGCCCCATATATCACCGCTGGTGTCTCATTATGTCTACCGGATATGTTATAGAAACCGTTTGGGTATATTTTACGTTATTTATGGCCAAGTATAAAGCATATTTTGTTTTATCAGCTCTCAAATACAAAAGCTGTCATATAATGTAAATTTCCCACTTCCTTAAAAGCTTTAATTGAACTTGCTATGTTTGTGGGTAAGTATGTATGTGTGTTTAGGTCAAATCTTGGAACCTTGGTTTAACCCACTTTTCAGTGTCCGATTGAGGTCAAAATAGTTCCGATGACAATACAACTATATATAATCAATATTGACATTATAGACTAATATTATCGCAAAATTGACACATTTTAATACTTAACGGGTACTCTCGATATGCGGTTTTTGAATCATTTTGCATGTTGCATGGATCGTGGTCACGGTGAAACTGCTGTGTTCCCGGCCATCGCAGTTTAGTACCACCCACCCTGTCTAAGTATCCAGGGATAAATATAAATTATAAAATAATGTTAAAATATATTTTTAAATAAGCTTTTTTTTCTTTTCAATCCATTGAAATAAAAGCTTGTTTTAAAAAATATTTTAACCGTGACTGTGTCGAAATATCGGCAAAAAGAATTCTTAAAGAATTCAAAAACCGTATATCGTGAGTACCCGTTAATTAATGTCTTGAATTGTTAGTTTTGTTTAGAAGAGTACAATCTTACAACTAAATTGTTATCTACTCAACTGATAAACCCGAATTTTGTATACACGTTTGGTTTGAGCGCAACGCGTAGCTTAACAACCTTACTCTAAATTCAATATAAAATTGATACAAGACTAATAGATTACACTTAATAAAGTGAATAAAGTTTTAGAGTAAGATCGTGGCGTCGAATGTGATAAGGCATGACACTTAACCTATCTTTATCCTTATTCCATCCTTCATGTTGCTTTATAGAACAGTTACGGTTACTTACCTATTTCTTAAAGAAATCCCGGAGTCCTCTTTTTAGCGCCGAGGACGGCCACCTCTTTAGTGCAGTAAAAAATCGCACATAACGCTGTGTGGATCCCACGGCGTCGGGTACCTTTTGAAGGTTTCTACTACTACTTAAATAATCCCGAGGTACTACGACTTAAATAATCCCGATTGTATAGTGTATCTAACTTGCCTTCGACATGGGCGTGTTGTTTTTTATTTGAAGCTCATCAACATTAATATCTGACCATTTTTGTCCCTTTTAACTTAATTCTTTCACAAGAAGAGGAAATTTTAAGATTTTCAAAAAATATTACAAAATAAAATATCACACATTTCGGGAACACTACATAAATGAAAACAAAACACCGCTAAAACGAATACACAGGTCCTCAGGTTTGCATGTATTCGAAAATATCGATGATATACAAAACTAAAATATGCATCCACTTGTCTCAATATGTTCAGTCCCGTGAAGTCACCTGCTCTTGATGACCCAAACTATGACACAGCTGCAGTCTCTAGTAATAAAAGTTAGGAATATAAATTTTTCTTTGTAAACATTGTTGATACATATAAAAAATGAAAGTTTCGCGTGTTTGTACGTCGGTAATATCAATATAAATGAAATCAAATGTATTTATTTTGCATAGGCCGATGAGGGCACTTACAAATAGTCAGTTACAATAACAATATCCGGTGGTAGTGTAAGATACAAATCTTACACTACCACCGGATCAAAACACAACGTCAACTGAGAAGTTCTGGGGAGAAACTCAACGTTTTGTTTTTTATTTGTACATTATATGTATTTTTCTTAAACCTTCTTGCTCTTTATCTTTACTTACATTGGGCTAAACATAAGAGTTGTTTGAGAATTAGCAATTATAGCCTTTTTTATTTTAACACTAGCTCTTACCCGCGGCTTCGCCCGCACGGTCAAAGGGAATTAACATTAGCATTTAATAGCGTGATTCAGAACTTGCAAATGAATTTTACTAACGCCACGTATTAACAACGTCTAGAACTACTAAATATGTATCAACTAATAAAATATCGATATTCTCAGGGGAATAAGAGAGCGCGGTAAAATGTAGCCTACGTCACTCTCCGCCCTCCTAACTTTCTCCCAACATATAAATAATATGTATGTGGGGACGTGAAAGAGGAACAAACAAACATACTTTTACATTTATAATATTATAGTATGAATAGTATGGAAGTATGGATGTATGTTTGTCGGCCCGTTTCTAATTACTGTGTTTAATTAAATATTTCCTTTTTTTCCTCTTTCGATAGATTTTCGTTTTAACAATTTTCTGTATATAAAGTCAATGTGACAAAAATCTGGCTTAAATCTGTTTGCACTTAGTGTGTCTTTATTTAAAACCCATCAAATCTTTAAAATTCTTACAATGTTTGGTCGTTACATTTTATTTAAACACGGGTAAACCCGCAGGCTAAAACTATTGTTTAATAAGCAACCATCCGCACACAGCCCTTTAGAAAAAAAACCTAAATAGAATACAGCAGTCTAACTATCTCATCTATATCTTTAGTAGCGTTAAAGTATTTTTTAAAGAATGTATAAGTGGTCACTGCTGCCAATGTACATACATCTTTAAGTAAAATCATACAGAGCAAGGGTTCTATCTGAAATCAATTAGAGATGCATTATTGTTCTCCAAGATGAAGTTGGCCACCTCATATATGTACATTTAAAACCAACCCACATAACATAACCCGCGTGGCAGAGCGGTTATCATACCGGTCTGACGTGCAATGAGTTCGCAATTCGATTCCCGGCCAGACAAGTATCTAAATAATGAGTTTAGATTCTTATTCTGAGTCTGGGTGTTTGTGTATTCGTCTTGTGTATGTCCATAGTACCCACGACACAGAAGAAAATCCCAGTGTGGGGCTATGAGTGTAGAAAGCGTGGTATTTAAAAGTGACCCGGCAACCACACCCTTCGTCCGAAACGGAATTTATTAAGTAATAATCAATTTTTAGATCTAAATATTAATTATGTTTCTTTATAATTTTATTGACTTGTATCTTCAAATTAAAATACTGTACGCCTCTGTGGGCAAAAACAGAGAGACAATAATACCAATTTGTTTACACCAATAATGTACCTGTTTTGACAATAAATGATTATTGATTATTGATTACTGCAAGGTAACAACCGCTTTACGTTAGAAATAGGTGTGGCGATGGACCTCTTAGATAGATTCATAGGATAACAGACTCAATGCTACTTCACTGTATAAATGTGCACATTTTGCTAACCCAATTTTAATTCCATAACATTATAAAAGGTAAGGTGCGTGTAGATAATGGAATTCCATCAACACCATTAATCTTTCCGTGCAGTACTCTCTTCATATTATTCGCCATTCGTTATGTCATGACTTTATTTATTCTGCACTGTGCTCATTCTTTATGTTCCTTGTTATAAAAAATGGTTCCAGATTTTCCGTATTTACGGTGTAAGGTTTCATTGTAATCAGGGTTGCTTTTTATGTCATGATGTACTAAATATTGATTTATTTATTTACTCATACCTTACATCTAACATTACAGGTTACCCTAATACGTTAGTGTAGTAAAATAAAATAAAATAAATCTTTCTATATATCAGTACGTAAAGCAAAAACTTGTGATTCGTTTTTAAGATACTTGCCGCGGACGGAGGAGGAAGAAATTACGCACGGTTATAGTTGATGTAGAGAAGGATTGCGCAATGCTAATAATTTTTTTTCATATAATGCATAAAACATACATAAAATTAACTAAAAACACATTACACACACTACCTTGCATTTGACACAAACACATGCATAATAAACGAAATAGAACATTCCATGTCTTACTATGAAAACACATAACGTCAAAAATGTCAGATGTCTTTGTCAAATACCCGCAATTGCTTTTAAATGTTGCTTAGCTAATTAAACTTATTTTTACCTTTAACGGATGCGTTCAAAATAACTTGGAAATTATTACAATATATTTGAATTTGAGAAATATTCGTGCTACTTTCGACAATATGAAGTTTACTTTTTTAATTCAAATTACGGTCGAATTTCGACCGATGCGACGGGTGACTCGAAATTAATACACATAACAACTTTTCAACAATTCCTTCCCTCAAACTTCCTCAGTTTCCATTGTCGAATCTTCACACATGTTCCCGTTTATCGCAGTTCCCGAATAAATCCTAGTTATCATGTCTTCATACGGTTCTGTTCCCGCTTATTGGATCCAGTGTTCTACCGAACCCTTTCTAGATAATGGTAACACAATATTTGCGTAGAGAAAGGGACCTTCGGTCTCAGATTAAGATGCGATGGTACGATAGTTTTCTCCTTGAATAAGTTTCTTGTGATAAACTAGCTGTACCCAACAAATTCATTCGAATAAAAATATAACATAAAAAATCGAAAATGTATTTTTACATTTTAAAATTTTATTTATTTACAGATCAAAGTCGTGAAGGTGCAATGGTGAGTAGCAACCTTTAGTATAGTCCAAAATGAATTTAGACTTTACAAATTCATACACAATAGCGATTATTTTAAATGTTCTACATACTACGGGGTGTAATCGTTAAGTGTGCACCGGCGATTATTCCGTAACTATTACAGATTTCAAAAAAACTTTAAACTGATATCGAACGAACTTTACTTAATGAGTGATATAAAATGTTTTATTTATTTTTAAATTTTTTATTTTGTATATACTGTAAATAGAATAATAATTAATAAGCAACTTAGATTAAGTAACTATTCGTAACGTTCCAAGAAGTATGACTACGTGCCGATTACATAACATCTATTAGTAAAATCTGTTTGATAAAAACTTTTTTTCCTCGCGATTTCGTAATAATTAATTGTTCCCCGAATCGCTAAATCCAAGACATCGACAGTATTGAACGCTTGCAAAAAATGTTAATGAAAAGAACGAACTTGGAAAGGCTAAGTCACGGCCTTTTCATTATGAAGCAGCCTCGTAAATAGTGTTGTTATAAAAAGGGTAATAGAAGACGCTGTAAATACAGATGACTTCCATTTCTTTTACTGATATGACATTTTCGCGTTTCCATTCCCATGTTCCATAAAAACTTCAATGTATGAGGCGACTTAGGGTAATTTGTATGTCCCTGTAGTTCCGGGATCAGAATAGGGCTACGGTATCCCCTGCCTGTCGTAGAACCGTCCAGCCAGGCGATCCCGGGAAGGATGGCGGTATGTGTGGTCGCTTACCGTCGTAAAGTGTAGACGGAGCGGTGGGCCCAGCCGCCCATCTGAGAGTTCCATTGGAGATCCCGGAGTCCTCTTTGTAGCGCTGAGGATTGCCATCGGGGGGGTGTTTAGTTCGTTAATAGTCCCACATAACCCTGCGTCGCTCCCACGACGTCGGGTATCTTTTGAAGGTTTCCCCCTCGAGAACAAAAAAAGGTGGATTTCTATACTGCAGTGGGGTATAGTAACGCTTAAGAAACCGACCATCGTTTGAAGTAAAGTAATGGATACTATGAATTACAGATAAGAGTAGGAATAAGAGGAATGTTTAAGACAAATCTTTAACAGAATTCATTGAATTAAAGCAAATTTTCATATGGATAGTTCAAATCTATAGACATGTATTACTTTCCCTAACCTAACTATAATAAATTAATATTAATGTTTTTATAAAAGTTTATTATAATACTACATTCATCCATCCATCCATCAGCCCTTTGAGGTCCTGCTGGACGTAGGCCTCCCGTAAATGACGCCACTCCAACCGGTCCTGTGCCTTCTGAATCCAACGGTTTCCCGCTGTCTTCTTCAAGTTAATATTGTTTATTTTTTATAACACTATCTTGATGCATATTTCATTAAAGTAATTTAGTTTACCTAAAATCAAACTAAAATTGGGTGCAAATTTTCTGATCAAATAATTGGTTTAAATTCAGTACTAAAATTCATCTTCTACAAATAAATGTAATAGATAAATCAATGTCAATGTTAGTTAATTAATATTTATCGTAAAATCAAATAGTGAAATAAAGTACAATTTTATATCTTAAAAATATAATATTTGTCATTAATAACCAAATAGTACTCAAGAAGCAATGATATGACATCTTTAAAAAGATTTAAAGTTGACACTTAAAACAGTTTGGTTTCTGTATCTCTATTGTTAACTTCAACGGCTTCAATCCGACGACCCGCCCCGGCCTCAAATCAGCCAGACAATACTATCGAAAAGAGGCAAAAAGTGTGAATCTGAAGGGGTGACAATAGGCCCAAATAACTGCTGGTTGTGCGCCATTGTTCTAAGACAATACGGATAGATAGTTGAATCCGAAATTTCATTTCGGATCCCTATTTGTAACACTTAATGATTTTCAATCAACCTTAATTTCCATATTATGGAGTAATCTGATTTTGATCGGTAATTTAATTCAATATCTTTATTATTCGTCTTAAAACTTGTAAAATAAAGAGTGTATTGGTATATATGAGAGACTTTAAGAGATCAATAATAGCAAAATATATGAGATTCTCAGAAGATCTTAGAATTACTACATTTTATAATTAAAACATACTTCGCCTCGTTTGTCTATTGGCTTATTTGCAGTAAACTCAAGAACAGCTTCATTGATTTTCATGCGGTTTTCAACATTAGATAGAATAATCACGAAGAATATTTAGTTATATCAGTCATAGACAAAAGTAATACAGAATATTATCATAATTGCGGTTTCTACCGGCTTTATAATGGTGAGTGTTCCGAGGAACTGTTTGATCTGGTGCCCACATCACCCTTACTTTAGCGCGCCACTCGCCGACGGATGAAGTTCCATCCGCATCAACTGGACTCGTGGCGGTCCTCCACGTTTCGGTTTGCGCGTTCGTTCTTACCGCGGACGTGCAAGATGTGGAATGAACTTCTTCCTGAGGTATTCCCGAGGCACTATGACATGGGGTTCTTCAAGAAAGGTGTAAAAAGAGCTCTCTTCCAAAGCCGGCGATGCATTGGCGACTCCTCTGGTGTTGCAAATGTCCATAGGCGACGGTGACTGCTTTCCATCAGGTGGCCCGTCAGCCTTATCATTAGGTCTAAGTATAAAACAAATGATAAAAGTGTTAGAATCAAGCTGTGGTAGCTTTTATTAACGACGCTACTTAGGCGATAGTAGTAAATAGTTTCATAGTTCTATCGGAATATAAAAACTATATGTCTGGCTTCTGAATAACGTTCCCAAAGGTTTGAAGCAATTAGCAAGGCAATTGATTATACGTTAAAAATAATACGGAGTCCAGAGTTAAACCACTCAGCGTTATCAAGAAGATTCCATCTTCAGAACTCAAAACAGTATACGTTAAAAATAATAACGGAGTCCAGAATTGGACCACTCAGCGTTCTCAAGAGAAGACCATCATCAGAACTAATTAAAGGCAAAAAATAAAAAGCAATATTTATCAAGTCAAATTCGAAATCATAGCAAAACATAATGTAACACATCTCCCGCTTTTTGCTGACGTAAAGATAAAAGGGGAAAAGGGTGGGAGTCCCGCTTCATTAGCGCAATGTTTCCTTGTGTTTAGTGTGTACAGTAACTAGGGTGGCGCTGTCGTTAAATAAACTTTTATGAGCCCAACGGACGTTTAATTTTCGTCTGTTTTTAAGCTCTATAACCTACTTGTTTCACTGGAACTGGTGAGCGACCTGCGATGAACGTTTAAATATTAAATGATCAGTACAGACTTTATTCATCTCAATGTAAACTCATTCTCTTAATCAAAGCACAAAGCAATCATAAGGCAGATTGGTTATCTGATGGATAGTAGTCGCCGTCACTGATGGACAATTCCAATACGAGAAGAGTCACCAATGCAGTACCGGCTTTGAAGGAGAGCTCTTTTTGCATCTTCCTTGAAGCTTCCTATGTCATAGCGCTCCAGAAATAACACAGGAAGCCCATTTTACATGTTGCATGATCTTGGCTAGAAAAAATTAGCAAACCGAACTGTGGAGGACCGCCACGAGTCAGTTGACCCTGTACAGCCTCATTCGCTGAAAAGTCACTGTATAGTCATTATTATAAAAACAAAAAAAAAACGTGCGGCACTCGGGGACTGCTGCGGTAAAGGTACTGCATAGCATTTTTTGTCAACTTATGCAATTACAATTATTTATTTATTTATGCACATTTTTTTGATATTAATGCAAGTTTTTTCTTTGATGCTATGTACTTTCTCACAAACAACTGCTTACATAATATTTATCCGATTTCAGAGCAACTCGCCTCAATCCGTGCGAGCTTCGTACCGTCATACCACACACATACATGTTAAGCGAACACTCGGCCGCGCTACATGGTAGGCAGAGTGGAGGTGTTAGGTTTTTCGTTACGGATTTTCTTGATCTGGCCAGCAAGGTAGACTATGACCTAAAACACTCTCATTTTGAGAGAAGACCCGTGCCCAGCAATGGGACAGTAATGGGTTGTCACCAATTGAAATTATACGAGTAACGAAAACACGATACTGATGACAAACTAATTTTAACACCTTAGTGACGTACTTTTCATTCACAGAAATATCGCTGTCGTTTATCGCGCATGGTGTGACAAGTCACTAGCAACATGGCGTGATTATAAGTACACTTAGAACTAAGTGCCAGTACAATGACCTGGCATTAACTAAACTCGTCGTTTATAATGACAGTAACACTTTAACTAACTTAGGTAACACGGAACTCTGGTTTTAACTAATTGTTTCTCATGGTATCATGTAATTTTGTAGGTGGTAGAACCAGTGTAGTTCGACCGGGGAAGTACCACCACCACTCCTAGCGTAAAGCATTATTTATATGAGGCACACTTTATGTGAGGCGACCATCTTAGTTCTCGGGAGTAGCAACGCATCTGTGATTTTAAAGATTTAAAGATTTTATTCCATCAAGTGGACTGCATGCTCGTCTGCTTCAGTCACATAAAAAAAAATAACTTACTTTACCCATGTAAAAACAAGTTGGCAAAGAAAAAAAGATATACAGAGAGAAAAAAACAAACCCACTGCATTTCTTGCCGGATCTTCTCAGTTGAGGTCGTGTTCCGATTCGGTGGTAGTGTAAAAAAAATGTGTAACTGACAATTTATAAGCGCCCTCGTAGGCCTATGCAAAATAAAGATGTTTCATTTCATTTAATTTAACCTTTTTTCATCGTGATGGAGTTAACAATACCTAAAATACTTACTATTTTACAAAAACGAAAGATAATATTTAAACCACATTATTTTTATGTTTTAATACAAACGCGTACTCGTGGTATGCGGTTTTTAGATTTCTTTTTGCCCATATTTTGACCCAGTTACAAAGATCGTGGTTACGACAGACCACAGCTCAGCCGTTGAACATTATTGTTATTAAATATTAAATTATTACCAAAATTTATAAACTTTGCGACAATATTACTCTCAAATCTCAACATTGATAAGATAGCCTACTAAGTAAATGGTTACTTATTTTGGAAGAATCTTGAAGTGAGAAATAGTCATCTTGAAGAGGTATCAGAATAACTTTAAATGAACCTTCCAACATTTTGGTAGAAAACTGTACTTATGTTTTCATTGTTTATTTTAATTTAATATTAGAGTAGCAATAAGTATCTCGCTACTATAAGTTTTATCTCTAGTAAATGATATTACTTTTGGCGTAGAAGTTGGATTTACTTTTCTGAGAATAGCAGCCTTACAGTTCCCTTACTGTCAGTAATATATTTTGATTTCCTTAATAGCATTTTTCATTATATTGACGTACTTACTTCAAAAAAAAATACGAACTAAAATTGTTTATATAAAATTTAATTCAAGGTGGTAGAACCAGTGTAGTTCGACCGGGGAAGTACTACCGCCACACCTATTTCTAGCGTGAAGAATTTCTTCCGTTTCTATAGAAGGGTGTGGTTGCACGCACACTTTCACATGAGGCGATCATCATAGTCCTTGGGAGTAGCAACGCATCTGTGATTGACTTCAGATGGAACCCATGTTCTGTATGAAGTTGATTACAGATGTCCATGGGCGGCAGTGACCAGTTACGATCGGCGGACTGCATGCTCGTTTGCTACTTCAGTCAGATAAAAAAATCTATGTGGGAAATTGATCTTATTAATATTATAATCCTGTTAATATTATAAAAATCCTGTTAATATTATAACAGTGAAGATGTATGTGTCTGTTTCTCTTTCACGCAAAATCGATTTGTACTACTGTGAATCAAAACGTGGTAATTTTCGTTTGTGGCGACAATAACCACGTTTTGATTCATACTAATATGAGGCAACCATCTGATTCCTCATAGTAGCAACACATCTATGATTACTTTTAGATAAAACCTTTGTTCTGTATAAACATGATTACAGATGTATGACCGGCAGTTCTAACTTACCATCAGGTGAATTGCATGGTCGTTTGCTACTTCAATCTTATAAAAAATACAAGATATTATCGTAATGCTGTAAATAGGTCGCCCCCTACCAGGTCTACCGATGACCTAAAGAAGACAGCGGGAAACCGTTGGATTCAGAGGGCACAGGACCGGTTAGAGGCGCCATTTAGGGAGGGCCTACGTCCAGCAGTGGACATCAAAAGGTTGATGGATGGATGAATGGATAAACATTAAAATATTTTAGGTATTACAAATTCAGGATGGAGACTTACAAACTCAGAGAGTTGCGATCAAAATGCAAAGTTTAAAATATGAAGGAGAAATAATAATTTGTGCCATGTTTATATTCATAGTCGGTTCGCGTTTTACCGTCAAAGCTACAAAGAACGCTATCTCTAAGGCTCGTTCCCGCTTTTAATGAATGTATTGTAATTTTATTTCTACGATTCGCATAACAAAGGAAATAATCCGGCTGTAAATAAAACTGTGGGGCACAATTGAGATTGTGAGGCGCATAAACTCTTGTGGTTAGATGAAGGACCGTCGCATCTTACAATGGTAATTGTAACCATGTCATTTTATTATGTTATATAAAAAATTGAATGACATACTCCATCAACCCATTATTGTCCCACTGCTGGGCACGGGTCTTCTCTCAGAATGAGAGAGTTTAGGCCATAGTCCACCGCGCTGGCCAAGTGCGAATTGGTGGACTTCACACACCTCCGAGACCTTTTTTTTTAAGAACTCTCGGGTGTGTATGTTTCCTCACGATGTTTTCCTTGATCGAAAAGCAGTGATAATTAATTAATAATACGCACATAAAACAGTGGTGCGTGCCTGGGTTTGAACCTCGGACCTCCCGATCGAGAGGGCAAGTTTCAACCATTAGGCTATCACTGCTCATACTACTTAAATAATACATACTTTCTATTTTTAAGCTATAGCATAGCTTTTATCGCGGACTTTGAGCGCGGCGATTGAATGAAGAAATTCCGTAACGAAAATAAAACCTTACATACTCCACTCCAGTTACCATGTACCGAGCTACATGCCTTGAAAAAAATAATAGCATGGAACCTGAGGTAAAATAAGAAGTGATATGCATAATATACTTGTCCTACTTTACTTATAATGTGAATGTTAAGTAGAAAGAGACAAATAATGCTCTGTTTCTATATCTTGTTAATCGAGATGTCAAATAAGACGTTTGATCTGAATAATGCTTACATCGTCGTCAACCCATTACTGTCTCAATTCTGAGCACTGACCCTAGTCTGCGGTAAAGTGCCTATTATTATTTACAAACCATTGAGAACTTTTTATTAAAGGTAACCTACATATTTCTGAATTTGTCTGTCTTGTTTTGTCTGATATTTGGCGCGCACAATTTATGGAATAGATTATGATGTAGAATACTTATTGCACGTTGAATGTGGTCGAAACGGACAAAGCCGCAGAAATAACCTAGTAACATTTAATACTCATAAACGGTTACATTTCAGTAAAGTCCGTAGTAGTAGTTTTTGAGTGAGTAAGACGGATAATGATATCATGATTATATTATGTATACACGTGTGTGAATGATCTTAGATGAATTTAAGCTTTTCCTTGAGCTTACAATGTGTGCAAGTTTCAGGAAATAAACTATTTGTATGCCAAATTTTAGCAAAGACGACCTTACGTGAGAGAATAACTAACTCATATACTTACATCTTCACAGACTCACATTTAACCATATAAATAACATTATAATTAATACGTTTAAAATTAGACGTAAAATATTTTTAAACTTTCCAAAGGAAAGAGGTTATCTATTCGTCACGTATATTTTTTTTGTTTTTTATGTATGTTCGGGCGAAATGGTTTGATGCCGTCGAGCTACCGACACGATTCATACGACATTGAGTACACACATACACAGAACTTAGTACATAGTTCCGAAGTTGGCGCTCATATAGGATACATGTAGCTTGTGTGATCCGTTGAAATATGGTGAGCGCCGACTCTGGGACTATGTGCTAAGTACTGTGTATTTATACTCTAAACCAACATGTGTTTGATTTTTTTTTAATTTTTGGTAGCATGGAAGTCGGTTGTATTTTTTGTTTAAATTTTTTTACCATATAAAAGCTTGTCGCGAGAATATTCATATTATACATAAATAGAGAATGGAGAACCAAAATACCCTTACAAAGCTTATAAATAAATTCCTTGGGAATAAAACATACGAAGAACATTAATAATAACATTTTAATTAAATGTCGACGTGAACAAAGAAAAACACGAATATGCTTAACGCAGAATATTATACCGATTAAATGAAAGAGATATTTTCAACTAACAAAGTTAGGCCGGCGACTTCCTTTGTTTTATACAGTAATAAATAATAATATGTGAACAGTTATAGTTTAAAGATCTTTTAGAAAAACATGATTCTTAACTTATTAATCAATATAAAGGCTATATCAATACATATACTACACACAGTGCCGGCAGCTAGACCGCCATGTAATATTTGTTCATATAACATTTATTAAATTATGGTAGCAAAACTTTTCTTTTCAGTACATTATACTTTGTGTAACTTTTATAATCTTACCATAAGGCAATAATTAACTATATAACCATCTTCTTCTTGTATCTAAACTATGTAGTTATCTTAAGATTGCCTAGTTATTTCATTTTGAATAGAGAGAAAAAACGTTTTTGGAAAACATGTGTCATTACATCATTGTTACAAAAAGTGCCAAAAATATTCAACTCAAAATATCTCTAGCTGTACTTTTGTTTAAATACCACATAGCATTTAAATCCAAATCCACAAACAATATTTTACACTGGTTAGTGTAAACACAGTATTTGATACAAAACATCCTCTAAATTGCAACGCTATTAGCATAAACCGATAATTGCAACTGACGTGATTTAACATTCCCGCCGAGACTTGTCTGTCACACACTGACATCATTTATCACATTATGCCCTGTGATGACGACGTGACGTACAAGTTATGTGAAGTTAGAAGGCTTGACTGTCCATTGGCATTATGTGAGGAACCCTCTAAAATGTGGAACGTAGGCGCTTGCTTACAGTGAGAGTCATTGTCGAATCTAAGTTTGGAGAAAAATGATATTTTTTTTTCTGATTTAAGTAGCAAACGAGCATGCAGACGACCTGATTGTAAGTGGTTACTGCCGCCCATGGTCATCTGCAATCAACTATGTACAGAACATGGGTACCATCTGAAGTCAATCACAGATGCGTTGCTACTCCCGAGGACTATGATGGTCGCCTCATATGAAAGTGTGCCGGCAACCACACCCTTCTATCGAAACGCAAGAAATGCTTCACGCTAGAAATAAGTGTGGCGGTGGTACTTCCCCGGTCAAACTGCACTGGTTCTACAACCTTGAAAAATAATGAAAATGCTACTTCAATTTATATTAAGGAGCCATCAGTGTAAGTTCATCTGTACCCTGCAAGGGGCCTGTAACTTTAGCAAAAATGGTGTGACTAAACCTTGCCCCAAATCTAAAAGACAGTACTTTCTTTATTTGAATTGCTTTTTTTAAGATTTTATTCTTTGAAAGGCGTAGTTGCGCGCTTGCTTTTACATGACAAAACCATCTTAGTCCTAGGAAGTAGCAATGTGACAGTATTTCAATGCTTAATAAATTTATTACAAAACACGCATAACTGTCGTCATCAACCCGTTACTGTTCCATTTTCAGGCATGCGTCTTCTCTCAGAATGAGATAGTTGTAGACGATACCATAGCCTACTACTACTGGCCAAGTGCGAATTCATAAACTTCACATATCGTACAGCAGTTTTATAATAATGCTTAGATCTGTGTGGGTTTCTTTAGGACGTTTTCCTTCATAGTAAAGTAGTGAGAAATTCCAGTAGGCAAATTCAGAAAAATCCTTGTTGCAAGCCTATAATTCCAACCCAGAGCCCTAGATTGAGAGGCCGTGTTTCAACGGTAACTGCTCCGTATAAAACAGTAATAATTCTTTACCAAATGCGGCATACTCCCGTCTCTTTACATAAAATACTATGTTTTCGGAATATGTTCCCACATTCATAATTCACGCGGTACTGCAGCTGTGAATTTATTAACGCTAAACAAACAGCCATCACATCTATTAGTGGTCGGCTAACATTGCCCGCTTTTTGTTTTATATACGCATAATGGATACACTGCTCTTGATTGTGGTCTAGTTGCCACTCTGGACATTTATATAAAACTAGGTTATTCCTACGGGTATTTTTTTGTTCTAGAGGGGGAAACCTTTAAAAGGTAACCGACGCTGTGGGAGCGATGCAGGGTTGTGTGGGATTTTTATCGCACTAAACCCCCCCCCGTGTCCATGGCCGTGTGGTGTCGGTCTTGTGAATAGCACCACTCCCTCTCTTCCCGTGGATGTCGTACGAGGCGACTAAGGGACATAAATCCAAGAGATGGGCAGCAGCATCTCCTTGTGTAATTTACATCTACTGCGGTCACCAACACGCTTGCCAGGCGCGGTGACTATCGGCAAAAACCCCCAATGAAAGGTGCAGAAGAACCCCGGCCCCCAGTCCCCGGCAGCCCCGCTATTCCAGGCTACGGTAGCGGCCTAGGTAACGGCGGGGCAGGGGGTGCTAAGAATCTCCGGCAGAGATCCGGCTACCGCAACCGACGACTTCTGCACCTGGCAACATACAACACCAGGACACTGAGGACCGACGAGAAGACACAGGAGCTGGAAGAAGAGATAGACAAGTTGAACTGGAGTGTTTTGGGATTGTCTGAAGTCCGAAGACAGGGTGAGGACACGATAATCCTCAAATCGGGCAACTTGTTCTATCACCGGGAGGGCGACCACCTGTCTCAGGGTGGTGTCGGGTTCCTCGTCCACAAATCCCTCGTCAACAACGTGGTAACAGTCGACAGTGTGTCGTCAAGGGTAGCGTACCTTATACTCAGAATATCTAAACGGTATTCGCTGAAGGTCATACAGGTATATGCGCCGACTTCGACACACCCAGACGATGAGGTCGAGGTTATGTATGAGGACGTAAGTAGAGCCATGCATACCTCAAAGACCCACTTTACCGTTGTTATGGGGGATTTTAACGCGAGACTAGGCACGCGGAACGATGGCGAGCGGAAGGTGGGGCCCTTTGGAATTGGACAACGGAACCACCGAGGCCACTTGCTTGCCAACTTCTTGGAGAGGGAGGGCTTATTTATGATTAACTCTTTCTTCAAGAAGAAGGCACAGCGAAAGTGGACTTGATTAGGCCTGATGGTTCATCTAAAAACGAGATAGACTTCATTTTGGCAGACAAACGGCACATATTTAATGATGTCTCTGTGATCAACAGGGTGAAAACCGGAAGTGATCACCGGATGGTAAGAGGCACATTAAATATCAACGTAAAGCTGGAACGGTCACGCCTAATGAAGTCTACGCTCCGACCAACACCTGTCCAAATCCAGGGCTCCGAAGAGTTTCAACTTCAGCTACGAAATCGTTTCGCGTGTCTCGATTCTTGCGTTTCTGTGGACGAAATTAACACCAAGGTCGTAACAACTGTCCACGAGGTGGGGTCTAAGTACTTTAAGACCCACTCCAGTGGTAGGTCTCGAGTTCTCTCAGAGCATACTCTCGGTCTTATGAGGGAGAGGCGAGAACTATGTGTGCAGTCTCCAACCTCAATGTCGAAATACAGACTGCTCAATAAACAGATCTCTCAGAGTAGGCGACGCGATTGGCGTGCTCATAACACCCATCGCGTAAAAGACGCTATTGAGCGAAACCAGGGCTCGAGAGTGTTCGCCAGGGATCTGTGCGTTGGGCAGAGCCTGCTGACGAGGTTGAAGACCGAATCGGGTACCATGGTTTCGTCTAACCCCGATGTTCTGAGAGAAATTGAGAAATACTACGGACAGTTGTATGCTTCCGCACGAGTTCCCGCCCGCAACAAGGCGGACGACAAACGTGCCAAACTGACCCGACACTATACTGAGGACCTCCCGGACGTCAGCCTGTACGAGATTAGAGAGGCTCTCAAACAGCTGAAAAACAACAAGGCACCGGGCGATGACGGAATCACAACAGAGTTGCTAAAAGCTGGCGGTAAACCCGTACTAGTGGCGCTCCAAAAGTTGTTCGATTCCGTCATTACTAGCGGGACAACCCCGGAAGCGTGGAGCAGAAGCGTAGTGGTGCTGTTCTTCAAAAAGGGCGACAAAACTCTTTTGAAGAACTACAGGCCCATTGCGCTTCTGAGCCACGTGTATAAGATGTTTTCGAGAGTCCTCACTAACCACATTGCGCGCAGGCTAGACGACTTCCAGCCTCCCGAACAAGCCGGTTTCCGAAAAGGCTACAGCACCATGGACCACATTCACACGCTGCGGCAGATTATACAGAAGACCGAGGAGTATAATCTGCCGTTATGTGTTGCTTATGTGGACTATGAGAAAGCCTTCGATTCTATCGAGCACTGGGCGGTGCTGGAGTCCCTTCAGCGATGCCAGATCGACTATAGGTACATCGAGGTGCTGAAGTGTGTACACACAGCCGCCACCATGTCAGTCCGAGTACACGACAGAAGCACAAATCCAATCCAACTGCAGCGGGGAGTCAGACAAGGCGATGTTATATCGCCGAAACTGTTCACCGCTGCGTTGGAAGATTTGTTCAAGCTGATGGAGTGGAAAGGTCTTGGCATTAACATCAATGGCGAACACGTCACGCACCTTCGATTTGCCGATGATATAGTCATCTTGGCAGATTCGCTGACGGACCTCAGCACAATGCTAGGCGACCTCAACAGTGCCTCACAACGGGTGGGTCTTAAGATGAACATAGACAAGACGAAAATCATGTCTAATGTCCATGTCACACCCGTACCGGTAGTTGTTGACGGCACTCCTCTCGAAGTTGTCGACGAGTACATTTACCTGGGACAAACGATCCGGATGGGTAAGTCCAACTTTGAGAGGGAGGTCACTCGTAGAATCCAACTCGGCTGGGCTGCGTTCGGGAAATTACGTAGTATCTTCTCGTCCAAAATTCCTCAGTGCCTGAAGTCGAAATTATTCGAGCAATGTGTGTTGCCAGTGATGACCTACGGCGCCGAAACGTGGTCCTTCACGGTAGGCCTCATTCGGAGGCTCAGGGTCGCTCAGCGTGCTATGGAGAGGGTTATGCTCGGAATTTCGCTACGAGACATGATTCGCAACGATGAAATCCGTAGACGAACGAAGCTTACAGACATAGCTCTCAAAATTAGCAGGCTGAAGTGGCAGTGGACCGGCCACATCGCTCGTAGGACCGATAACCGATGGGGAAGAAAGGTCCTCGAGTGGCGACCACGTTTAGGCAAAAGGAGTACAGGTCGCCCCCCTACCAGATGGACCGATGACCTCAAGAAGACAGCGGGAAACCGTTGGATTCAGAGGGCACAGGACCGGTTGGAGTGGCGCCATTTAGGGGAGGCCTATGTTCAGCAGTGGACATCAAAAGGCTGATGGATGGATGGATGGAACCCCCCCCCCCGGGTGGCCGTCCTCGGCGCTAAAAAGGAGGACTCCGGTATCTCGAAAAGACTTCAACTAAAATCCTCCGAGCGCGTTGCCCCATCGGGCTCCTCCCAGATGGGCGGTAGGGCCCACCGCTCTGTCTAGTCTTTACGACGGTATGCGCCCACACATGCCGCCGTCCTTCCCGGGATTGCCTGACTGAACGGTTCGAGCTCCCACTCTAGCCGCCTGCAACCCCGGAAGCCCGTTTAAGTCGCCTCTTACGACAGGCAGGGGATGCCGTAGCCCTAATCTGATCCCGGAACTAAAGGGACGATTCCTACGGCTTAACGTTCACGTGACGATCCGCGTGGCCTTAAAATTTTAGACTTAAATCGACCATTTTCTTTTAATTGGTCACTTCATCCACTATGTTATTGAATTAAGTAATTATAGGGACAATACGCGGCGCGAACAAAAATTAATATACTCTCCAAACAAAAAGCTAGCAGTAGTGACAAAAGCCACACTCTGTATGGCCATAAAGTTATATAATAAACTACCTTACCAATTAAAACAAATAAAAAAAGACCACATATGTGCCAGAAAATTAAAAAATATATTAATAGAAAAATGCTATTACACGTATGGCGAATTCTTAAACGATGATTTTAAGATATAAAATACAAAAAATATTTAATCTTCTAAAGTTATCAGTTGTAATATAGTGTCTAATTGTAAGTCTTTTAATGATAAATACGAGTATGTGAGTGCCATACATTTAGAACGCCTTAACCGGCATATTCAATTTTTGGCGCCCTGCTCTTTTTTTTTAAACATCTTATGTAATCAATATTATTGTTACCCAAAAATTGACTAAATAAAGAATCTTTCTTTCTTTCTTTCTTTCTATGCCATGAAAAAATGTACTAGTATGACGATATGAATGTAATAAAAATTGGCTACATTAGACTACAATTTCCATTTCACGGTTTTACTCCATCTCTGATGCCCACCGCAACTTATATGGACGACCCGCGTGGCGGAGCGGTTGCCATACCGGTCTGACGCTCAATGGGTCCCGGGTTCGATTCCCGGCCAGATAGGTATCTGAATGATAAGTTTAGGTTCCTGTTCTGGGTCTGGGTTTGTGTATTCGTCTTGTGTGTGTCCATGATACCCATGACACAGGAAAAAATCCTAATATGGGGTTATAAGTGTAGAAAGTATGTTAAACTTGCATATACCTTGTATGTGCTAAATTTCTGAGAGAGTGTTTGTGTGTCTTTTCGTGAGAGTAACAAACACATATGCGCAACGCGGCTTTATCTATGTAAAAAAACAATGTATCTGTATGCTAAATTGCAGCAAAATCTTATCAGAAGCTTTTTAGGTGAAGGAGAAACAAACATACATCTTCACAAACTTTCGCCATTTTAATATGTATAAAATAAGATATACACATATAGTGTTTATAATGGTAAAATAAAGAACAAGTCTTTGTTAAACCAACTTTCAACAAATTATAATGTGAAGTTAATCCGGTTTATTTAATACAAAGAAGTTAGGAGGGCGGCGACACGACCCCTTGGTTAAACTTTGATGAGATTGCAATGTTCCGCCAAATTGTTACTTGAAAAACTCAGCCACGGCCCGTTGCCAAGTTTGTCTGTTTACACGGCCTTATTAACTTAATAAGTAGGAACTGTAGAAGAAAACGGTGCATTTCAGCCCCGTATAATATCATTACCGGACGGAGAAGGAAATTTTGCTGAACACGATTTGCTAAGTTTCTTTTAGTATCACGGGTTATATTATGTAATAATATATGTTTTTCTTTGGTATAATGTAATTGATATTGATTATATTATAGAGATAAAACCTTACAGCATGATACTATGGTACATAATAAGATTTTTTTACCTATTTACATCAGAAGGAGAGCAGTTTTTATTTAGCGAAGGTACACACACATATTATGGCGGGCGTTACAGCCTTATCTAAGGAATAGATTCACTATCTAAGCGACACAGAACATATAATTTTTAAATATGGTGTCTGCAATGAAGATGAAGAGGGGAAGAGAAGATGAACGAGTTTTCCTTAATATCATAACGACATCAAATCGAATAAAGCTATATCACAACACTTTATAATACAATTTTGACTTAAAATCAAATAAAATCGTTGAATACGATAAAATATAATAAGACAATAAGGACTGCCTCAGAACAATCAACTGCACCTGAAGCCAGTCAATCATTATTAGTGTAACAATGTCACTTTTTTATCTGACTGAAGTAGCAAACGAGTATGCAGTCCATCTGATGGACACTGCCACCCATGGACATCTGTAGTCAACTTCATACAGAACATAGGTTCCATTTGAAGTCAATCACATATACGTTGCTGCTCCCGAGGACTATGATGGTCACTTTATGTAAAAGTGTACCGGCAACCACACCCTTCTATCGAAACGCAAGAAATGCTTCACGCTAGAAATAGGTGTGGCGGTGGTACTTCCCCGGTCGAACTACACTGGTTCTACCACCTTGAGAAAATCTGTTACTTGAAAACTTACTGTTACTTGAAAACTTGTTAAACCAATTAGATTACTCAATTGAAAGAAGATATATAAATATTTTAGGAAAATCGCAGATAGTGTAACATTTTATTATCTATCGTATAATTCGCATGCATTTTGCATGGATATACCATTGCTATGCAAAGTAAATAGTCAATATTATTCCACGTAAAGAGACCGACGTTCTACGCTCTCGCTACGGCGCTACGAAAATACGTACGCCGTAGACTGTAGTTGCTACGACGATTGTTTGCTACGAATAACCTAGGTAGTGTTGAGCAAACTTATCCGAAATAAATTGAGAATAGAATCCTAAGTGCGAGTGTATTACGTTTCGAATAAAATGTTTTCGTTTTCTTCAATGATTGCAATATTTTGCAAGGAATGGCCGAAATGGAAAACGTAAGTGTACAATGTACATAGTACGGTATTTTTTTATCTGATTGAATTAGCAAACGAGCATGCATTCCACCTGATGGTAAGTGTTCACTGCCGCCTATAGACATCTGTAAGCAACTAGAACATGGGTGCTTCTGAAGACTACAATGGTCGTGTCATATAAAAGTGTGCCGACAACCACACCCTTTCATCGAAACGCAAAAAATGCTTCACGCTAAAAATAGGTGTGGCGGTTGTACTTCCCCGGTCGAACTACACCGGTTCTACCACCTGTCAAACCCTCTGGTAAGACGAGTCAATCCTATCGAGGATTTATTTAATAGGTGGCGATAGTCACACACACTATTGAATAGCACAGTGATATTGAATATACAGTATTGAATAGCAATGCATGTGTGATTGACATAGATTCTAATATTCTGTACAAAGAAACTTACAGATGTCCATGGGCAGATGCTATCCCCGAGGACTAAGATGGTCGCCTCATTATATGAGGTGTGTGTCGGCAACCACACCCACACTTTTATACGAAGCAACTATACTTAGCCTAGTTATGTTTATAAATCTGAATTTATAAGTATGATTATTTAAGACTCGTTATTTAACACTTTTATGATTATTACAATGATTATAGTGTAAACAATAAATAGCTTTTACGGCCATGTTATAAACAAGCCTACAACCTTTGACATGACAAGAACTTTCCGCTAGATATAGCGCTTGTTTCCATAGTATTTGTCTCTCATAAATAAAATAGTGAGCTGTCAGTTTATTTGCAACGTAATTCCTTGAACGAAAATGCTGTGATTTACAAATTCAGACAAATCTAAAATATTTCTGTAGCATTTTGTTTCTGTCAAATCGAGCTAGGAATAGTAATATGCGAAGACAAACCTTTTTCTTATATCGGATCGGGTGTACGATAAAAGCAGTCTTCATTGGGTTTCTTTTATCTCATACATCATTCCCAACTGACTACGAATGTGGAAAAACGGATAACACGTCCCTTCACTTTACGGTTTCATTTTATAAAGTGTTAGATATTCTGATGAAATCGTTTGCAACCGCAGATGGTTTTGTTACAGATATCAAGTCAAATTGTCCAATATATACATTCAAATTCCGTCCAAGGTCATCTGTAAGCAACTTCATATATAACATGGGTTCTACATATATTAAGTTAAATAAGTTGTATATTTGAAATCAATTCTATCAAGGTGGTACAACCAGTGTAGTTCAACCGGGGAAGTACCACCGCCACACCTATTTCTAGTGTGAAGCAATTCTTGCGTCTCGTTAGAAGAGTGTGGTTGCCGGCACACTTTCAAATGAGGCGATCATCATAATCCTCGGGAGTAACAACGCATCTGTAATTAGCTTCAGATGAAACCCATGTTCTGTATGAAGATGATTACAGATGTCCATGGGCGGCAGTAACCATCAGTTAGATAAAAAGAAAGTGACATTGTTACACTAATAAATTGAAAATCGTGCTTGCTTTAAAATGATTGATTGGCTTCAGGTGCAGTTGATTGCTTTGAGGCAGTCCTTATTATCATAATATCATTTATCGTATTCAACGATTATATTGGATTTTAAGTTAAAATAATATTATAAAGTGTAGTTGATTACAAATGTCCATGGGCGGCAGTGACCACTTACCATCAGGTGGACTGCGTGCTCGTTTGCTACATCAGTCGGATAAAAAAATACAGATACGTTGCCACTCCTGAGGACTTAGATGATTGGTGACGGATGGTTTCATATAAAAGTGTGCCCGCAACCACACTCTTCCATCTAAACGCAAGAACTGCTTCACGTTAGAAATAGGTGTGGCGGTGGTACTTCTCAGGTCGAACTACACTGGTTCTACCACCTTGATAGAATTGATTTGAAATACAAAACTTAATTAACTTTTTGTATAAGAATTTTCGGTGGTAGCTTCCCAAACTGAACTACACCTGTAGTTATAGTTGTAAAGAACTCGAGTCTTTTAGTTTTAATTCGATAGACTCGGCTCAATTTTATACGACTTAGTGAACTAACAGAACTCGGAGTCTTGAGTCAAGCCGAGCTTCAGTCCTATTTATGATAGGACTCGACTCGATAGGACTCGAGCGCTAAAATTGAACTCGACTCTTAGAAAGAACTCGAGTCTTATAAAGAGCTTGAGTCTTAAAGAGCTCGAGTCTTCTTCAAACTGTTCTTCGAAATCCTGACAGTGATTTATTTAGAATTTATATCTATACTTCTGAAGCTGAAGAGTTTATTTGTTTGGTAGAATGCGCTAATCTCAAGAACTACTGGTCCGATTCGAAAATTGTTGCATGAATGTCCGTGGATAACTTATAAGCGGGAAGACTGCGGCTCCTACTTGTACAATTATTTTAAAAGAAAAGCTTTTAAGCTTTTAAGCTTTTAAGCTTTTAAAAGAAAGACTCCAACGGAAAAGAACTCGAGCTCGACTCGTCACGTAAAAAGGACTTGAGCGCTAAAGAAGACTCGAGTCTCGAGTCTCGAGTTCAAGAGCTCGTATAGACTTGAGTTGTCTAGTCTTAGAGTCTTACGGTTATGAGTCGAGTCGTGAAAACTGTCAGCCGAGTTCAAAATTTAGGACTCAAAGACTCGAGTTCTTTACAACTCTACCTGTAGTACCACCAGGTAAAATATTTTTTTCCTATATAAAGTATCTAGATAAAAGCGAGCTTTGTTTAAATCATTACACAAATAATTTTTAGTATAATAAATGGAAATGTAAATTATGACTCATTTTACGGATGTAAAAGTTCATAATAATTTTAAACAGGTGACCTAGGTACATAATTCTAAGTGCTTAGTAAGCAGAATGAGTTTATATATTTTAATTACAATAGAGTTTAAAATTCATTAATTTAAATTTGAAATTTATGGCCTTTTATCCTCTATTTGAATCTTCAAAAGCTTTTATTAGTGCTCATCTACATTATGTAAGGTACTTCTATGCAAAATAGATATTTTTATTCGAGGTTTTATATCTTAATCATCAAGAGTAGCATGAGCAACGTCTATGTTGCCAACCTTGTTTTTATAATTGAAATAGCAAATGAGCATGCAGTCCACTTTATTTATTTATTTACTTAGATATACCATTGACTTATCACTATACATTGTTACAAAAAAATACAATTCGCTTGGTTCAGTGTGAATCGCCATTACAGGTATATACAACTCACCTAATGTGTACGAAATGTAATATCTAACTAAGTCTGAGAACAAAAAAGATAAGTAACCACTTACCACTTGATGGTAAGTGGTTACCATCAAGTGCCTCTCATCTATAAGCAAACTCAACTAGAACATGGTTTCTATCTGAAGTCAATCACAGATGCGTTGCTACTCCTGAGGACTACGATGGTTGCCTCATATAAAAGTGCGCTGGCAACCACACCCTTAGATCGCAATGCGAGAAATGCTTCACGCTAGAAATAGGTGTGGTGGTGATACTTCTCCGGTCGAACTACACTGGTTCTACTATTGTTGCTGTAAATCACAGTTTGTTACTATTGTTGCTGTAAATCACAGTTTATGAAGCAATGTATCAAGAGAGGTTATAAAGAGCGTGTTACATTGTTGTTTACACTTTATTTCGAAAATAATATACGGTGCGATAAATCAGCGGCGTATTGAAAGTGCACTTTATCGGACTATTATTGTCTACTACACAATCTTTACTTAAGGGTTAATTTCACACACAAAAATATAAGGAATGTTACACACGAGGAGTTAATTTAGACCATCGTTGGTTATCAGACGGCTCAGGACCGGTTGAAGTGCTGCAGATTAGGGGAGGCCTATGTCCAGCAGTAGACTTTCAAAAGCTGAAGAATGGATGGATGGTGGTTATCGCTGCCTGGTTGATCCACCTTAGACCAGTCGCTAACGAATGACGGTAACAGTTGACGAGAGACAGCGACAGTAGGCTACAAGGCACGACGAAGGCTGACGATAGTGACACTTAACAGTGTCTTGGACGCTCGCTGGCAACTGGTGGTTACAATCTGATTTCTTGAGATGGTCGCTCAGAAATGTTGATATCCGTTAGCGATGATCATCAGCATAATCTGTTCCTGGTGTCTTAGTTACTGCAACTCATATCTTCATATACAGCCGACCCTCTTTCAAAGCCATGAGTGGCCACACACACACAGGCGTGTACCTATTCGAACAGGTACACATTAGTGATATAACGGCGACCCGCGTGGCAGAGCGGTTACCATACCGGTCTGACGCGCAATGGGTCGATTCCCGGTCAGACAGGTCTGAATAATGAGTTTAGATTCATGTTGTGGGTCTAGGTGTTTGTGTATTCGTCTTGTGTGTGTTCATGGTACCCACGACACATGAAAATCCTACTGTGGGGCTATGACTGTAGAAAGCGTGTTTTCAAAAATTGCATGTTTTTTCATATTTGCATTCGCAAGGATTCTCACTTGGCCAGCGTGGTGGACTACGGCCGAAAACTCTCTCATTCTCAGAGAAGACCTGTGCCCAGCAGTGAGATAATAATGGGTTGGCACCATTCGCAAGGATTGTGCGGATTGATAGGTCATAGCCTAATGCTGAAACTTGCCCTCACAATTGGGAGGACCGAAGTTCAAACCCAGGCACGCACCACTGATTTTACTAAAATTATGTGCTCATTAGAAATTAATTGTCACTGCTTTTCGATGATCGAAAAGACACCTGTGTAGGTTTCCTCACGATGTTTTCCTTTCCAAGAGTTCTTTAAAAAAAAAGTTCTCGGAGATGTGTGAATTCCACCAATTCGCACTTGGTCCGCGCGGTGGACTGTGGCGTAATCTCTCTTATTCTGAGAGAAAACCCGTGCCCAGCAGTGGGACAACAATAATGGGTGGAACTGCAGTGCTGATCACTAAAACACATAATACGAACGACTGGCTTATTGTTTCGTAATTTTATGACTGTCACAAGCCACCAAAAACAGAAAGGCCACCCAAAGCTATTGCTACCCGAAACAAAACTAAAAAGTGAACTTCATACATTTCACAGTGTGCACTACAAATCTGTGTTTATGAAGCGATGTATCAAAGCAGTGCGAGGTGGGTGTGTAATTGCAACCGCAATATGCTGTGTGATTTATGGCTAACGCTAGCGCCGCAGACGTACTGAATAGACCCCAAAATACACTTTGGTGGTTATATTAGTGAGATAATTCAAAAGTAAACATAAACTCTGTAGTTCCGGGTTCAGAATAGGGCTACGGTATCCCCTGCCTTTCGTAAGAGGCGACTAAAAGGGGCTTCCGGGGTTGCGGGCGGCTAGAGTGGGAGCTTGAACCGTCCAGCCAGGCGATCCCGGGAAAGACGGCGGTATGTGTGGTCGGATATCGTCGTAAAGACTAGGCGGAGCGGTGGGCCCAGCCGCCTATCTGAGAGGAGCAACGCGCTCAGAGGATTCCGGCTGCAGTCCTTTGGAGGTCCTGGAGTCCTGTTCATGGCGCCGAGGACGGCTCGACGGTCGCTCCCACGACGTGGGGTACCTTTTGAAGGTCTTCCCCTCAATAAAAAGAAAGGTATCAAGGAGGTAGAATCTGTGTAGTTTGACCGGGGAAGTACCACCGCCACACCTATTTCTAGCGTGAAAGTGAAGCTGTTCTTGCGTTTCGATGAAAGGGTGTAGTTGCCAGCACACTTTCACATGAGGCGACCATCATCATAGAAACGCATCTGTCATTGACTTCAAATGAAACCCATGTTCTGTTTGTAGTTGATTACAGATGTCCGTTGGCGGCAGTAACACTTACCATCAGATGGACTGCATGCTCGTTTGCTACTTCAGTCAGATAAAAAAAAAACATTTGAATGAGTAATAAGAATCCGTGTAATATTTGAGAGGTTATAGCGTATATTGTAACCTATTAGGAATCTTTCTAAACATTGGGAATGAAAGACTTAATTGCAATTTCTTGTATTGATTTTTATTATATGTTTTTGTATTAAAATAAAGGTTCTTTTCGCTCCTTGCAGGAGTCTAAGCAGTTACTTCATCATTGGATGTGTAATGACGGCTACGCATTAACTGATTCAATATTAACACTTATAAATTAGTCAGTGTGTGACTCAACTAAATATTTCGTACGTATTAGTGATGTAACGCTGTTCATTATTTGCACATTTGCAAATGTAAATGCGAAAGTTCTTTTTTTTTAATTTTGTAATTCAATGTCGCATGTGTTATGCATGTGTTATATATGAGTGTTAACTTTCTAAAGGAAAGAGGTTATCTATTCGTAACATATATATTTTTTTTTTAGATAATCGCATTTGGGCCAGAGAGCGCGCTGAACCCTCTCGGGGAAGGATCCGCCGCGGCCGCCAGTAACGGCACCCTGTAGTTCCGGGACCAGAATAGGGCTACGGCATCCCCTGCCTGTCGTAAGAGGCGACTAAAAGGGGCTTCCGGGGTTACGAGCGGCTAGAGTGGGAGCTCGAACCGTTCAGTCAGGTGATCCCGGGAAGGACGGCGGTACGTGTGGTCGCATACCGTCGTAAAGACTAGACGGAGCGGTGGGCCCAGCCGCCCATCTGGGAGGAGCCCGATGGGGCAACGCGCTCAGAGGATTCTGGTTGAAGTCGTTTCGAGATCCCGGAGTCCTCCTTTTTAGCGCCGAGAACGGCCACCGGGGGGGTTTTAGTGCGGTAAAAATCCCACATAACCTTGCGTCGCTCCCACGGCGTCGGGTACCTTTTGAAGGTTTCCCCCTCGACAACAAAAAAAAAAAAAAAAAAAAGATAATCGCATTTGCATTCGTAAGAATAGGTGCGAAAGTATTTGGCAAATTAACTACATTTGCTTATGCCTTATAGTAGTGGTATTGTCACCATGCTGTATATAGTATATAGAGATAGAGAACTAATATGGCGGTTAAATCTAGTTCATTTTTTATGATATGATAATGGAAATGGAAAAAAATTAAAAAAACGTGCGGCACTCGGGGACTGCCGCGGTAAAGCTATTGCATAGCATCTTTTATAAACTTATGCAATTAATTATTTATTTATGCAGTGTTTTTTTCTTAAATATTAATTCATTTTTTTTTCTTTGATACTATATACTTTCTCACAAACAGCTGTTTACATATTCGTCCGATTTCCAAGCAGCCTATCTCGATCCGTGCGAGCTTCGTAATGTCGTACCATATACATACATGTTAAGCGAACGGTCGGTCGCGCTACGTGGTAGACGGAGTGCAGGGTGTTAGGTTGTTTCGTTACGATTTCTTGATTCGATCGCCGCGCTCAAAGAAAGCTTTGCAATAACTTAAAAAGTACAAGCATCTATGACCATTCATGGACAACTAGACGACCCGCGTGGCGGAGTGGTTAACGTACCGGTCTGACGCGCAATGGGTCCCGGGTTCGATTCCCGGCCAGACAGGTATCGAATGATGAGTTTAGATTCGTGTTCTGGGTCTGGGTGTTTGTGTATTCGTCTTGTGTGTGTCCATGGTACCCACGACACAGGAGAAAATCCTAGTGTGGGGCTATGAGTGTAGAAAGCGTGTTTTAAACTGTTATCAAGTCCAAAATAAATCAGTCTTATTTGAGCTAGCCACAGATGCGTTGCTACTCCTAAGGACTAAGTTAGGACGCTTCAAATAAGTACGTCGCCCTCACTACATCCTTCAGACTAAAACAGAGTAGCACTAAACCTCTTTTTTATAAGGCAGAAATTACTAATCCCTTTTTAATAAAATGATTATTTAGATATTTTAGCAAAATTTTGTTAACTATAAATGTAAATTGAATTCTGCTTATTATACACAATCATTTTACTCCAAACATTCGAGATATCTGAAACTTCGCAATCCGATTCGAACAAAATAAGCGAGGATTTCTTTAGAAATTGTTTCGTTTGATAAATATTTGCTGCGAGAAATTAAACCGAAAATAATAACAAATAATATATTACGAGGTTATTTTTTATTTTTTTATTTCACTGAAGTAGCAAACGAGCATGCAGTCCACCTGATGGTAAGTGGTCACTGCCGCCCATGGACATCTGTAATCAACTTCAAACAGAACATGGGTTCTATCTGAAGTCAATCACAGATGTGTTGCTACTCCCGAGGACTAAGGTGGTCGCCTCATATATAAGTGTACCGGCAACCACACCCTTCCATCGAAACGCAAGAAATGCTTCACGCTAGAAATAGGTGTGGCGGTGGTACCTCCCCGGTCGAACTACACTGGTTCTACCACCTATTAATTTATTATTATTAATTTTATTAACGTTAAGCAGTTCTTGCATTTCCATGAAAAGGTTTGGTTGCCGGCTAACTGTCGTATGAAGGGACCATCTTAGTTACACTCACACAAAAACTTTCTACACTCATAGCCCCATACTAAGATTTTCTCCTGTGACGTGGGTACCATGGACACACATAAGACGAATACACAAACACCCAGACCCAGAACATGAATCTAAAATCCAGATACCTGTCGGGCCGGGAAACCTGGGATCTATTGCGCGTCAGACCGGTATGGTAACCGCTCCGCCACGCAGGTCGTCAGTCGCCGGGAATAGTAACGTTTGTGATTGACTTTAGACAGAATTTTCTATATAAAGTTGCGTATGAATTTCTATGGCGGCAGTTATTACCTGAGTTTCTTCCCGGACGTTCTCAGTTGATGTAGTGTTCCGATCCGGTCATAGTGTAAGAAAAAATTGCATTTTACAATTTGTAAACCTTCGGGGCCACGTAGTTCTATACAAAATAAAGAAATTTTATTTTATTTCAAAACTAAATGCCATCGATTGAACTATATGCTCACTTGCTTCAAAAGGATAAAACAACTTTTATTTACAAAGAACCAAAAATTTTGTTCATATTAATACTAAACTAAGTCTCATTAACGACGTCTATTGAATATCTGGAATGGATAATTAGAAAAAACAAAGAGGATTCAATTGTGAAAACAAACGGAAACTGGCGACAATGTTACTGCCTCTCCCTCCATTAAGAGACACCCATATTAAGCGATGTACACACTCTCCGTATCATTTTAGTCCACACGATATCGGTCTTGAGTTCTATAATCAAAATGTTCGAAGAAAAAAATTTAACAAGTTTAACAACAGATAGCTTTGAAGAGATCTTCAGTTAAAATATTTGTTAAACTTTTAAGTCTCTGATTATTAAATACTTTGCAACGTAGCCCGAGAATGGTTCGACTGATACTACCACTACAAATATTTCCAGCGTAAAATAATTTGGTGGATAATTGTGGTTGCTGGCTTATCATACTTCATACTAATATAATATACTATATATACTATAATATTATCAAGGCGAAAGTTTGTGAGTGTGTATATTTGTTACTTCTTCACGTGTAAACGGCTGGAGTGAATTTCATATAATTTGGTAGGGAGTTAGGTGACACTTTGGATTAACATATAGGCTACTTTTTACTGTAGGAAAATGTCTAGTTCTAGTCTAATTAGTTTTTTTATTAACGTGACCATATTAGTCCTCGCGAGTAACATGACATCTGTAATTGACTTTCGACATAACCTTTTCTCTATATAAAATTGCTTACACCGGATTCGACTGCAGTTGGCCTACGAAAATAATAACGGACAAAATAATCGACCAATGTATAAAGCCCTTTACATAAGATGTGTCTACGAATAATTAAATTATTTTTCAGGAGCCGCGGCATCGCCACTCTCTCATTATTGTCGAATACCCTCATTGTTTCCAATTCGAGTATTTATTTAATTATCTAGAACACAGAGGACGGGAAATTCGAGAGGAGGAGCAAATTTGAGTGTTATATAAACATTTATTTGAGACTAGCTGTTGCCCGCGACTTCGTCCGCGTTTCCGTTGTTTTTCGTAAAAAAAAAGTAGCCTATGTCCTTCCTCACGGTTCAGTGGTTTTGATGTAACAGACAGATTAACTTTCGTATTTTAGTAGGGAAATATAATATGTCATATCTACAATACTGTTGAAAAATATCGCAATACGGAACCGCACAATATTATTGTTAATAGCTTTGCCCGCGACTCCGCCAGCGAGTAACTCCTTGTGTGTTATTGAGTTAATGTATTGGTAATATTGTTTAGATCACGTTCACATGAGGCTTAAGAACCTTTTTTATTTTTGTTTTCGAGGGGGAAACCTTCAAAAGGTACCCGACGCCGTGGGAGCGACGCAGAGTTATGTGGAATTTTTACCGCACTAAAACCCCCCCGGTGGCCGTCTTCGGTGCTATAAAGAGGACTCGGGCTCCTCCCAGATGGGCGGATGGGCCCACCACCCAATCTAGTCTTTACGGCGGTATGCGACCACACATATCGCCACCTTCCCGGTATCGCCTGGCTGGACGGTTCAAGCTCCCACTCTAGCCGCCCGCAACCCCGGAAGCCCCTTTTAGTCGCCTCTTACGACAGGCAGGGATACCGTAGCCCTATTCTGATCCTGCCGAAGGCTTAAGTACTTATATAACGAAAATACTTCAATGCAAAGCTTCCGGGTAAACTATGTTGAATGTTGATCCATCCGGCACGTGAACGTAAAGATTTTTGGAACTACTGACCCGGGAAAGAGCGACGTACAACTGACCATGCGAGAAACAACTGACACCGAGATCTACTCCAGCAACACGAAAAGTCTGCCCTTGAGCCTTATTAATTGTCATTGCATAACACACCGATACTGGGAATTGCGTTCTTTTAAATTGGAATGGAAAATTATTAGGTACTAAGGGAATTCTGGGAATAAAGACGGTTTCTCCTGCACCGCAACCTGTTAAAATTTGAGCCTCGATTATATTTTGTTGCAACCGGGTTACTTTTAGCCGAGTTCCATTGCAAAGTTGTGGTGGTCTTAAATTTCGGAGCAGAATAATCGGAATGCCAATTTTTAAACAAATTTCGTGAGAAGGAAGTCCGGGCATATTTAAAAAATTTAAAAATTCTATCGGGTAGTTAGTGGCGTCTTGTTCATCGACCATTCTATTTATTGAACTATAAACTTTGCTTTCCCCTTGTATATTCGACAGTATTTTATTATTAATCTCAAATGCCTGGTCAGTGGAGTTAAGATGGATCTTTCGCATAGCCAAGAATTGTCCCTATTTAATATATTTGTTACGTCACCGTAAACCGACGATATAACATGTAGTTGGGATTGCACTATACAACATAACTCAGGCGTCAGAATAACTTTTCCTTGGTGTAGTTGTGGATAGGTACCTTCGCCAATCTTTAACAGTGTATCAGAAAATTGAAATTTTCATTCTTCATTTTTCAATTTTCATTTTTCATTTTTCGTTTTTCGTTTTTCGTTTTTCGTTTTTCGTTTTTCGTTTTTCGTTTTTCGTTTTTCGTTTTTCGTTTTTCGTTTTTCGTTTTTCGTTTTTCGTTTTTCGTTTTTCGTTTTTCGTTTTTCGTTTTTCGTTTTTCGTTTTTCGTTTTTCGTTTTTCGTTTTTCGTTTTTCGTTTTTCGTTTTTCGTTTTTCGTTTTTCGTTTTTCGTTTTTCGTTTTTCGTTTTTCGTTTTTCATTTTTCATTTTTCATTTTTCATTTTTCATTTTTCATTTTCATTTTTCATTTTTCATTTTCATGTTCATTTTCGTACAGATAGATGACTGAGTTATAAACGTAAGAGTAGACAAATATAATCAGAAAGCTTTGAACTGCTAAGCTATCGGGAGTTACACGTGTTATTGTGAGTCAACCATAAAAGATAGACATATGCTGTCGTAGGATATTTTTTAGATAATTTTAAGGAAAATATTTCCCTCATACATGATTTCTGTGTAGCTTTAACCATTAAGGTTGCACACGCGACAGAAGCTTAAAAAAGTAACTTCTCCCGTTTTCCCAACATTTCCCTTTACTGCTCTGCTCCTATTAATTGTAGCGGGATGAAAAGTATACTATAACCAGCCCAGGAGTATAAAGAATAATCGTACCAAGTTTCGTTAAAATCCACTGAGTAGTTTTTGTTTCTATAACGGTTATACAGACAGACAGACAGACAGACAGACAGACAGACAGACAGACAGACAGACAGACAGACAAAAATTTTACTGATTGCATTTTTGGCATCAGTATCGATCCCTAATCACGCCCTGATAGTTATTTTGGAAAAATATTTCATGTACAGAATTGACCTCTCTACAACTTTATTATAAGTATAGATATATTGTTACTACGTTTTTAATTCTTTTTTTTGCACCTTTTGTATTTTTTGCATTTTTTTATAAAATTAAAATAGCAAAATGAGCTTGTCAGTAAGGAGACAGCGACTCATACATACTTATAATAAACTAAAATAGGGTTAAAGTTCTTTCTAAGGTTGCTTATAATAACCTTCTTATGATTTTTAATAAGCTGGTTTGAACCTCGGAACCGAACTCTCGAACCGGTGAACCTCGAGTGGTTTTCCTGAGTGAGAGACTGTAGTTGAAGACTTAAAATGGTATAATGAATGGATGATATAAAGTAGTTGTCCTGCTGCAATCAAACTACTCAAGACTGAACTTTGAATCGATGTTTCAGATAACATTTTGTTCTAAAAACTATAAATTTCACATAACTCAAAAATTAAATTATGTAGTTATGATATGGATACTACTAATAAAACTACTCAATTTTCAGACCTAAAACATCCAAATCTTACTTCATCATTTAAATACTAATTCCGGGAATCGAACCCATTGTGTTGCAAGCCGACATCTAACCACTACGCCGTGATACTACATCATACGAGGTATATGAGAAAACGTGTTCCGCATAATATCATTATATTTTAAATCAAAAACCACTTTAGAATAGAAGCTTAAAAGTTCGTATGTTTACATCCTATTTTCAATACATCGTGAATAAAATAAGCTCCTAGAAGCGTCTCCGACGACACACTTTAAGCACTGAAAGCTCTGAAAGCGCGGTAAACCTCGCGAGTGATCCAATTTAATAGGAGCTTCGTAGACCTTTTAAGTTTTATGGTTGCGGAATAAAATCTTTCAAAATACTCCCTGATTTTTTTATAGAATCGAAGTAACAAACGATCACGCAGTCCACAGATGGTATATATTGTGTGGCGACCTCCCGCTACTCATCAAGAGATGGCGCTACTAGTATTCTGAAACACGCTATTGAAGTATTCTCAGAATCCTGCATATATACAAGTTCCGAACATCAACTGTCGGAGCACGGCCGCTCCCCAGGCATGACCACCTAGCCTGGCGGGAGATCTCCCTTTGCGAAAATTGCATACATTCAATCTCTTATACCTAGAACTCTTAAAAGATCTAACAGTCTCCTTTACAGTACACCTCACTTTGATGTTTTTACAGATGAATGGAAGACGATTTTATCAGAATATCTGCAGAATTGTGAAATGAATGCGTGATGTATGTCTGAGTATTTAATTGTAATGTGTAGTATAATTCATTATAATTATTAAATTTATAAACATTATATTAAAATAATTAGTGTAATTGGTTGTAAGTCGACCGTGCCAATTATAAATAAATAAATAAAATATGGTCTGGTAATAATACATATTTCCTACATTCCTCCTTCTTCACAGCGGTATGCATAATAAATACATGCATACCCATGCGTAAAGAACACAAACGCTTTCTACACTCATAAACGCTTTATAAAACGCTTTCTACACTCATAGCCCCACAGTAGGATTTTCTCCTGTGTCGTGGGTGCCATGGACACACACAAGACGAATACACAAACACCCAGACCCAGAACAAGAATCTAAAGTCATCAATCAGACACTTGTCTGGCCGGGAATCGAACCCGGGACCCACTGAGTGTCAGCCCGGTACGGTAACTCACGCCGCTCGGCCACGCACGTCGTCGGTCGCCACAAGGTGCGACGAGCGTATTTGCTCACCAGGAAGGAGCACGAAAGGGGCATCGCGCTCGGAGGTCTCCGGTTGTATTCCATTGGAGATCCTGGAGTCCTACACGCAGTGCTTAGTACGGCTCCGGGGGGTTATTGTTGCGGTAATAATCCCACATAACCCTGCTTCGCATCCACGGCGTAGCGTACCTTTTGAAGGTTTCCCACTCGATAACAATAAAAAGTTGTCAGTTTCCTATGAGAATCTTAGTCCTCGGAAGTACAACGCATCTGTGATTGACTTCAGGTAGAACCACTAATCTGTATGAACTTGCTTCCAGATAACCATGAGCGGTAGCCACCTACCATCAAATTTGCCAGCTAATTTGCTACTTCAGTTATATTAAAACACTAGCAGAACCTGCGACTTCTGTCTATCTTCGCGCGAATCATAAACAATCTATTACACTTTTAAGAGTCCTTGTTGGACATCCACCTTTCCCGTTTATTTAACAGACAACAATATATTGAACACCAAAACCAAATACTAAGTTTTATTGAGCTTGCATCAAGCATTGCATTTCCGAAAAAGCTTTCAACTATTGAAGAGTGCTTTTAATTTGTTCTCCGGAATCATACGTTGTGAATGTGGACCCAGCGGCCGGAGTGAACGGTTTGAGAAACTGACTGAAATGACCAGATTGGGAGGAGTAACCGCTGCGAGCGGAGTGATCAGACAGCCCAGAGTGACCGGAGTGACCGGAGTACCCAGAGTGACCAGAATGCCCGGAATAGTCAGAGTGACCGAAGCCAACGAAATGCCCACTGCGATCGGAATGTCCAGAGTATACAGAATGACCGTAGTGACCGAAGTGCCAAGAATGACCGGAGTGACGGGATTGCCCGTAGTGAGCGATTCCGCTCACTACGGGCACTCTGGTCACATGGGTCACTCCGAGAACTTAGGCATTCGCCTAAGTTCTCGGAGTGACCCGTGTGACCAGAGTGCCAGAAAAGCCAAGAGAGACCCGATTTCCCAGATCGACCGAATTGCCCAGATTGCCCGGAGTGCTCGGAGTGCCCAGAGTGGCCGAATTGACCGGATTGGTCAGAGTGCACAGTATGACCGGATTGCCCATAGTGACTGTGTAACCCGTAGGGACAAAATTGCCCGGCGTGTGTAGATTGACCGGATTTCCCGGAGTGACCGGATTTCCCGGAGTGACCGGATTGTCCCGGAGTGACCGAATTGCCCGGAGTGACCGGATTGTCCGGAGTGACCGATATGCCCGGAGTGGCCAGATTGCCCGGAGTGACCGCATTGTCCAGAGTGACCGGATTGTCCGGAGTGCTCAGATTGCCCAGAGTGACCGAATTGCCCAGAGTGACGGGATTGCCCGGAGTGACCAGATTGCCCGGAGTGATTTGACTGCTCAGAGTGACTGGATTGCCCAGAGTGACCGAATTGCCCGGAGTGACCGGATTTCCCGGAGTGACCGGATTGCCCGGAGTGACTGGATTGCCCGGAGTGAACGAATTGCCCAGAGTGCTCAGATTGCCCGGAGTGATCAGATTGCCCGGAGGGATTGCATTGCCCGGAGTGACCGGATTGCCCGGAGTGACCAGATTGCCCGGAGTGATTTGACTGCTCAGAGTGACTGGATTGTCCAGAGTGACCGAATTGCCCGGAGTGACCGGATTGCCCGGAGTGACCGGATTGCTCAGAGTGACTGGATTGCCCGGAGTGACCGATATGCCCGGAGTGACCGGATTGTCCGGAGGGACCGCATTGCCCAGAGTGACCGGATTGTCCGGAGTGCTCAGATTGCCCAGAGTGACCGATTTGCCCGGAGTGACGGGATTGCCCGGAGTGACCAGATTGCCCGGAGTGATTTGACTGCTCAGAGTGACTGGATTGCCCAGAGTGACCGAATTGCCCGGAGTGACCGGATTGTCCGGACGAACCGATATGCCTGAAGTGACTGAATTGCCCGGAGTGAACGAATTGCCCAGAGTGCTCAGATTGCCCAGAGTGACCGAATTGCCCGGAGTGACCGGATTGCCCGGAGTGACCGGATTGTCCGGAGTGCTTAGATTGCCCAGAGTGACCGATTTGCCCGGAGTGACGGGATTGCCCGGAGTGACCAGATTGCCCGGAGTGATTTGACTGCTCAGAGTGACTGGATTGCCCAGAGTGACCGAATTGCCCGGAGTGACCGGATTGCCCGGAGTGACCGGATTGCCCGGAGTGACTGGATTGCCCGGAGTGAACGAATTGCCCAGAGTGCTCAGATTGCCCGGAGTGATCAGATTGCCCGGAGGGATTGCATTGCCCGGAGTGACCGGATTGCCCGGAGTGACCAGATTGCCCGGAGTGATTTGACTGCTCAGAGTGACTGGATTGTCCAGAGTGACCGAATTGCCCGGAGTGACCGGATTGCCCGGAGTGACCGGATTGCTCGGAGTGACTGGATTGCCCGGAGTGACCTATATGCCCGGAGTGACCGGATTGCCCGGAGGCCCGGAGTGACCGCATTGCCCAGAGTGACCGGATTGTCCGGAGTGACCGGAAAGCCCAGAGTGCTCAAATTGCCCGGCGTGACCAGATTGCCCGAAGTGACCGGATTGGCCGGAGTGACCGGATTGCCCGGAGTGCTCAGATTGACCAGAGTGACCGAATTGCCCGGAGTGACGGGATTGCCCGAAATGACCGGATTGCCCGGAGTGACCGATATGCCCGGAGTGACCAGATTGCCCGGAGTGACCGCATTGCCTGGAGTGACCGGATTGCCCGAAATGACCGAATTGCCCGGAGTGACCGATATGCCCGGAGTGACGGGATTGCCCGGAGTGACCGCATTGCCCATAGTGACCGGATTGTCCGGAGTGCTCAGATTGCCCAGAGTGACCGAATTGCCCGGAGTGCTCAAATTGCCCGGAGTGACCAAAGCGGTCGAAATGCCCAAAGTGACCGGAATTCCCTGAGTGACCGAATTGCCTGGAGTGACCGGAGTGACCGGAAAGCCCAGAGTGCTCAAATTGCCCGGAGTGACCAGATTGGCCGGAGTGACCGGATTGCCCGGAGTGCTCAAATTGCCCGGAATGACGGGATTGCCCGGAGTGACCGGATTGCCCGGAGGCCCGGAGTGACCGCATTGCCCAGAGTGACCGGATTGTCCGGAGTGACCGGAAAGTCCAGAGTGCTCAAATTGCCCGGAGTGACCAGATTGCCCGAAGTGACCGGATTGGCCGGAGTGACCGGATTGCCCGGAGTGCTCAGATTGACCAGAGTGACCGAATTGCCCGGAGTGACGGGATTGCCCGAAATGACCGGATTGCCCGGAGTGACCGATATGCCCGGAGTGACCAGATTGCTCGGAGTGACCGCATTGCCTGGAGTGACCGGATTGCCCGAAATGACTGAATTGCCCGGAGTGACCGATATGCCCGGAGTGTCGGATTGCCCGGAGTGACCGCATTGCCCATAGTGACCGGATTGTCCGGAGTGCTCAGATTGCCCAGAGTGACCGAATTGCCCGGAGTGACGGGATTGCCCGGAGTGCTCAAATTGTCCGGAGTGACCAAAGCGGTTGAAGTGCCCAAAGTGACCGGAATTCCCTGAGTGACCGAATTGCCTGGAGTGATCGGAGTGACCGGAAAGCCCAGAGTGCTCAAATTGCCCGGAGTGACCAGATTGGCCGGAGTGACCGGATTGCCCGGAGTGCTCAAATTGCCCAGAGTGACCGAATTGCCCGGAGTGACCGGATTGTCTGGACGAACCGATATGCCTGAAGTGACTGAATTGCCCGGAGTGAACGAATTGCCCAGAGTGCTCAGATTGCCCGGAGTGATCAGATTGCCCGGAGGGATTGCATTGCCTGGAGTGACCGGATTGCCCGGAGTGACCAGATTGCCCGGAGTGATTTGACTGCTCAGAGTGGCTGGATTGCCCAGAGTGACCGAATTGCCCGGAGTGACCGGATTGCCCGGAGTGACCGGATTGTCCGGAGTGACTGGATTGCCCGGAGTGACCTATATGCCCGGAGTGACCAGATTGCCCGGAGTGACCAGATGAAAAATACATGTTTTTACTATAATCATAATTTAAAAAATAATAATGTACAAAAGAAAACTCGATTGAATCGAGTTTTCTTTTGTACATTATTATTTTTTATTTAATCTCAAAACTCTCGTTCCTAATCCGCCCGCCTTGGCACCACAGCTATCGTGATTTTACTAACAGGTGCGAAATTAACCTTCAATTCAAGCGAAACGGGTACTTCCGCCGAGAGGCACAACGCGGTTGTCTGTTTCAAATATTTTTATCATAATAAGTCGATAATTTCATTTTGAACCAATTATAATACATTTTATCATCTTTGAATTACTGGATTCGAATAACTATTTTACTATACCCTGTACTCTAAGAGCGCTTTCACATTAGGTCGCAAGTAGCGTGGCCGCAGCGTGTTAACGGATACTTTCTTATTATTGAAATAGTTTTCAGAATTTATTATTGAAGTGAAACTTCTTTAGGCGCATGAGGGTAAAATTTTTACAGATGAAACGTCACGCCGGTATGCAACGGAAGTGTCGGAAAAGAGAGAAGAGTGATCGAGACCAATTGAGAGAGAGTAAGACAGGGCGAACGTAGCATGAGCAACTAGCCGTGGAGTGGGAGTAGGGAGCAAGCGAGTGAGAAAGATTGAGAGAAAAAGTGAGACAGAGCGAACGTCGTATCACGCCTTTTTCCCTTCCTCTTAATCTTGGAAATTTAAAGTTTTAGATTTGTATAAATATAAACAAGATTTATAAATTAGTTCGCCAAAGAAGTTTCACTTCTGACATGTGTACTTTGTACGCACGCATGTTTTTTTTTTAATTATTATTTCCATTATAAAAGTACAGCGCGCCACTCTAATCAAAAACAATCCCGCGGATTTAGTCGTAAATAGAAAGAATTCTCTGCAGTCGCGCGGTTGACGCGCTGCAGCCGGGTTACTTGCGACCTAATGTGAAAGCGCTCTAAGGTGAACGCCGATATGTACATTCAACGTAATTTAACATTACAGCGAATAGATGGCGTTTACATACCTAATATGTAACTCATCGGGAATTCGTAATTGTATCTTTCGTATTATAAATAGATTTTCGTTTTATAAATTTATAAACTATGGGCAAATTAAAATCAATTTAAATTACACCTATTTGTATGATAATTGATAGTTACAAATTGCATCCGGGCGGCTTATATGGCTACTGTCATTTGCTTTAGAATTTAGCTAAATCCGCGACAATCCGAATTTTATGCATATATGTTGTCGACTCGAAATCAATGTTTTTTATGTTTTATTATTTAGAAAAGGTTTACAAGTAAGTCTATCATACCCCTTGACAGAATTGCCAATATGGGACTTTGTCAAAAACGAACTTCCATACAAACATTTATGCCAGATTTTAACGCTTTAAACCCATTTTTTTCGATAAAAAGTAAAGTAAAATCGGTTCAGTTGTTTAGGCGTGAACAAGTAACAGATAGACAGACAGACAGAGTTACTTTCACATTTATAATATTAGTAGGGAAGTAGGGATGTACTGAAATACGAAACAAAGGTATGAAGAATTTAAATTCAGTTTCTATTCCGATACTCTTGGAGCAGATTCACTTGGGTGTATGAAGATACTTTTCTCCCGTTACACATAACTTTATTGTCGGGACAATAGTGGTCATATTTCTCAATACCGTAACATAAAGTGGTTTGAATTCGATATGCATTTTGAGACTAGGAGACTGCAACAAATAGGGCGAATTGATACTTTAAAGAATTTTCTCCCAGCATATACAGGTGAGGCAAAAAAAGTAATTGGTCCTCCAAATAAAATTTCAACAAACTCAAATATCCTATAATTTTAATGGCTATCCAAGCTGATAAACTAGCCAAGCTAATTAATGGTTAAGATAACATCGTGACAATCTTTCTCAAAAAAAACCTCTTGCGACGATTAATATTATCGATGATAAATAAATGATAATGCTTTAGTTACATGCATTTAATTATGCCTTCAAACTACAAAGAGTACGACATCAACAAATATAAAAATATAATATTACCTTTCATAAGTAATATGAACAGGGCATTAACGAGATAGCGTATAACGTAGCAAGCTCTCGTACTTTCCCCGTCCACGATACAAGGTAAGGCATGTTCCCGTGGGGCGACGGGCAAATGGCACCGCGCGTGCACAAAGTGAAACGTGATTCATAATAACGAAATGCATTGAAAATGTATCGGGGATGGAAATCTCGGGTTAATTTCCAACCGAATACGATTGCGAATTACGATCACTACTGATATATGGATCGAAATGTGAATAAATTGTTGGTATATACCCTGATTAATATTAATGTTTTCTCATATATTATGAAAGTTCAGTGCAATGCAAATATGAGGATAAGTAGCCACTGTATGAACACCTTTTTTTTTTTTTATTTTTTATTTTTTCGTTGTCGAAGGGGAAACCTTCAAAAGGTACCCCACACCGAGAGAGCGACGCAGGGTTATGTGGGATTTTTACCGCACTTAAACGCCCACGGTGGCGGTCCTCGGCGCTACAAAGAGGACTCCGGGATCGCCAAAGTAACGCAACCGGAGTACTTTGAGCGCGTTGCCTCATAGGGCTCCTCACAGATGGGCGGCTGGGCCAACCGCTCCGTCTAATCTTTACGAGGGTATGCGACCACACCGCCGTCCTTCCCGGGGTCGCTTGACCAAACGGTTCGAGCTCCCACTGTAGCCCGCATCCCCGCAAGTCCCTTTTAGTCGCCTCTTACAAGCAGGAGATACTGCTACACCTAACAAATAATTCGGTATTTTGAACGAGTGACTCTCTACAGCAGTGTTTAATATAACTGTTTTAAGCGTCTTTTGTTGTGGTAGGATAATGGATTTCTCAATTTTATTAATAATATAAGAAATGTTGTTTTGAGCCTACTCTTTACAATAATTTGAATATTTGAATTGAAAAATATTAAAAAACTGTCAATCATAAAGCCGTATAAGACAAAGCCTAGCGTATAGAAACTAAGCTAAAATACAGACAATAAAATAATATCTATGAAGCAAGTTTTAATCTTACTTCGTAATCAAGACTCCGTGTTACTATTTCTCTTACATGTTGTGGTTTCCAGCAATTTTCCCCGCAAAATTGTTTTAAACTGTACACTTCAATGGAAAAGTTTTGTACAAGTATGCATTAAGGAATTCAACTTAGTAACAAATAGCTTTGTTGAATAACGATTATATTTTACCACTCAATTTTGTTTTGGTTTTGATGATCTTTTACAAACATAGTAGCTACAATAATGATTTAACAGGTGGTAGAACCAGTGTAGTTGAAGTACCACCGCCACACCTATTTCTAGCGTGAATCATTTTTTGCGTTTCGATGGAAGGGTGTGGTTGCCGGCACACTTTTATATGAGGCGAACATTCTAGTCCTCGGGAGTAGAAACGCGTCTGTAATTGACTTTAGATAGAACCCATGTTCTATTTGAAATTGCTTACAGGTGTCCATAGGCGGCAATGAGCACTTACCATCAGGTGAACTGAATGCTCGTTTGCTACTTCAGTCAGATAAAAAAATATATTTATATCATTATTTTAGTAGTCAAAACGTAGTAGACAATAAGTTTTGATGCACTGAAATGCGCTTCAAATTAAATTATTGTCGGTCACTCATCTAACATTCATTCTGAGGTATTTCCGGAGGACTATGACATGGAGCTAAAAAAGCTGTTAAAAGGGCTCTTCTTCAAGACTAGCGAAGTATTCTTCTTCTTCTTCTTGTGCCTCTCCAATTACTGAAGGTTATCAGACAGCTAAGCAAAGGCCTTTTTATCTCTCGCGTATCTAAACAGTTTGGCGGCACTCGCGATTCCTGTCCACTCTCAGATGTTCTGGACCTAAGATTTGCGTTTCCGACTCTCCTCTTACTTATTTTTTCCCATCAATATCGTTTGGAGAAGTCTATATCGGTTGTTGCCGATATGACCTAGGTAGGTAGCGATGTATTGACGACTACGTTGCAATTGACCATAATCTCCAGTGACTTCTTTTCATCAGGTAATCTGTCTGCCTAATTATTTGGTTTACATATAACAAAAATACATTTCCTACCTTCTAATAGAATCACGCCCGTTTCAAAATCTGGTCTATCTGCCGACGAGTTGTTGTTGAATTCCCTACTATAATTTCTCCTATCGATGAACAACGTTAAAACTATTTTAGCGCACTTAGTATTAAATCAACAGAACTTAGCTTACAGATTTTGCGTTTGACTGTACTCAGAGACGATCTCGCTCAGAATATACAACGTCTAGATTAAATTATTCAGAATTTGAAATTAGACACGCTAGTTCCAAATTAGAACTCGCTATGTATTAAATATTATTGCGTTAACTAGCAACGAGGTCACATGTATTTAAATTAATCTGTACTAATATTATTTATGCCTCTTACTCGTCTGACTAAAAGCGGTAAGATAAAATATTAGCTTAAGACCTAATAACGTGGATTACCGCAAAGTTGCATAGCTTTTATCGCGGGCTTTAAGCGAGGTGACGTAATCAAGAAATTCCGTAACGAAAAACCTAACACCCCCCACTCCGTCTACCATGTAGCGCGGCCGAGTGTTCGCTTATGGTACGACAGTAACGTTCCTTTGCGGAGATCCTGGAGTCCTCTTTGTAGCGCCGAGGACGGTCATCGGGGGAGTTTTAGTGCGGTAATAATCCCACATAACCCTGCGTCGCTTCCACGGCGTCGGGTACCTTTTGAAGGTTTCCCCCTCGAGCGAAAAAAAAACATATGTTTCTCTTGCTTGTAGTTGAATTCAAGCCGCAAAAGGCAATTCTGAACTGCAATAAGAGTTATATATAATATATGGAAAAAAAATATTCTATCATCAACTAGATACAATCAGTTGAAAGACTTGTACCTGGAAATTATAACTTTTTACTCTAATATTTTTACTCTTGTGGAGTAAATAACATTTCTTCCATACAAGACATTCAAGCCACAGTATTCAGCTCTCAGTTTCATTAATATATTTAACCATAAACAAACATAAAATTATAGGGAGGTAAATAATACTTTGCGGAAGGTTTTCTTCTGCTACCAAAAACAAATATTGGTTAATTTTACGCTGAAAATTAAATTACATTTCTCCCATTTAAGGCAACCTTATATGTAGATGCATGTAAAACAAGCCTAACAATCGTAGCATAAACAGTATTTTTTTTTATCTGACTGAAGTAGCAAACGGGCATGCAGTCCACCTGATGATAAGTGACCACTGCCGCCCATGGACATCTGTAAGCAACTTCATACAGAACGTTAGTTCCATCTGAAGTCAATCACAAATGCGTTGCTACTCCCGAGGACTGTGATGGTCGCCTCATGTGAAAGTATGCAATTAAGTGTAAGTGATTATGAGATAGAAATCTTATGGCAGCATAAGCTGAGTCATTTCCTTTTGCCTTATATCTAATACACATTTAAATTTGAAATTATTGCTATGTATTTATATTGTAATTCCTTTATGTTCTTTTGTTTTACCTGTTGTCATTACTAATGTTTTAAGGCAATAAACGAGTTTATTATTATTATTATTATTATTTGCAGAATGTTTGCAAAATAAACGAATATTTTCCAGTAAATGCCCGTAAATGGGATATTAGAACATCTGCGGATCTGTACAAAGTGAGCATGATAATTTGCCGTACCATTACGCATTCCATATGACTGAAAATAAAACATATTATTACCTACTTTATTTCTATAATATCTTTATTCCGTACAAAATAGTTTCTTTTTTCTTTCGCAGCTACCTATATTACTGGCAAACTTAATATGAATTGAGTGTATCAATCATACCAATTTTTATTACGTATATTTCAAGTTATTCGGACTACGAATACTACACGATTAAATCTATGATCGATAATCACTACATAGTATTAAACAAAGTCGCTTTTCACTGTCTGTCCCTATGTATGCTTCGATCTTTAAAACTGCGCTACGGATTTTAATGCAGTTTTCAATAGACAGAGTGATTCAAGGGGAAAGGTTTGTATGTCTATAATAGTAGAGAAACACTAATAATTTTAGATTTTTGACTTTTAGAATAATGATACTATGTCAAGCATATACATACAAATCACAGTCGCATTCAGACACACACACATGCACATACACAAGCTCACACACGCACGCATGCACCACAAACACGCACCAATCTACACAAACTCATACTCAGATAAAGAAACATAATGTACATGTACCGAGCATTACTATACTATTAATTGTTAAGTTTCTCATTTTAAGTGACAATGTACTTTGTATGTCTTATGAGAAATAAAGATTGGGTCAACTAGTATCTTAATAATTTGACCGTTTTAAGTTTACGATATCGCATTTTTAACTGTCATTGTTATAAGAACTAATAAACTCAATTGAACTATCAACTTTCGTAATTAATGTATCTTATAAATCTTAAAATGGTTAAGGACATAACATAACAATTGCCTCAATATATCGCAGTAATCGAATATCCGTATAAATAGCATTAGTATAAATGATCAAAAACCAATTAGAAATAACAAGATCACATACCTTTTTAAAATAAATACGTAGCTATTGAACGAACTAAAGGGAATATTTTTGCGTTGCGGGTTACAGGAAGTGCTCCGAACGGTTTTAATATTTAGTATTATAAAATACGCTGAGAAGTGTTCTATCAGACTGTGTATTGTCATACTAAAGACAACATAACTTGTGTGCGCGCCCGTACGTAACCGGGTTGAATTTTTTATGTTCCCCGCTTGTACCGTCGAGCGAGGTTGAATAATTCAGGCCGCTCTTAACAAGGCCTTAGACTAGCTAGGAACAACAATTGGACGAGTCTATTGCAGACAATGTTCGTAATTATACCCTGTTCATGTACAATACGTTTAAGCGAAATACAGTTAACTTGAGTTGCAATTGTACGTTTCAATGTTACTCCATTCGACATACGTTTGCGACGTCAAATTACTTTGTTATAAACGGAAATTTTAAGGAAAATAACATGATTTAAGTATTGTAAGATATTAGACACTTGCAAACAAAAGATGAACTCTAACAATAATATTTAAAAAGTTCTTGTAATTTATAGCAACAAATAAAAATAAAAAAACGTGCGGCATACGTGGAATACTGCGTTAAAGCATTATTTCTATTATATCTTTATTCTGAAAAAAAAAAACGTTTTGTTTGAGCCTTTACATGTATAACTAGCAAACTTAATTTGAATTGAGTATATCAGTAATACCAATCTTTCTCTATTTTGTATATTACTTATTTGGACCACTAATGATTGCTATCGTCGTAATCCTTTGTCCGTTTTAAGTTTAAAGCATCGTATTCTCAACTATCGTAATATATATAACGAAGTGATATCATAAAATATGACGTCAGGAAGGCCAGGAGTCTTCATTACTGTCTACAATCTTGAAGATTTTGATCTTTAAACTAACGAAAATAATTATTATCGGCGACGTGTTTTTCATAAATACGCAGTGTCGCGCCGACATATTTAATACGATAATAATGAATCCAGTCAATTGAACTATTTACAGTCATGAATATAATGTATCTCACTAATCTAAAAATAGTTCAGAACTTAACTTGTGGAATAATTAAATATACTTTAGAAAAATCTATCCGATCTATATAGTCCATTGAAATTACATGAGCTGTGCATTTTTTTACTTTTTGTAAGAATATATTCACAATAACAAAAAACAAAAATAAGTTAAACATTTCGTTTTGACTGGATTCTTGTGAGCATTGACGAATCCGGTCAACTTTGGAGCGGTGTAGCAGCGTTTCAAATGTATAAAATAAAAATAAAAATATAGGAAAAAACAATCCTCAAAGGATAAATCATCATGTACAAGATTGGTCTGGCGTATTATATTTATAAAATGTAAAAAAAAATATAGAGCCAAAAAGAAATTAACAATTTTTTTCTTACTTTTTTTATTATAACATCTTTAATTTTTAACTTGGACAAAAAGTCATATAAACATATTTGTAGGCAAAACAATTTGCTACAAATTATGATTTTTTTTTGGCGACCGAGAGACAAGGGTGGCGACCCCACAAACTTGAGGTTAAGCTTCTATTGACCCTTCACACATGTCCCAAAAATAAAATTGCGTCCAGTAGAAAATGTTCGGTCCTAAAATTGTACCATTTCAATGGACTAAAAGGGATTTTGGGAACACGAGTTTGTTACAAAATAAGTAAAAAAACATAAAATACCTCAGCATACCTTTTTAAAACAAATACGTAGCGATTGAACGATAGACAATATTTGTGTGTTGCGGGTTACGAAACGTGCTCCGAACGGTTTTAATATTTACTGTTATAAAATACTGCTGACAAGTGTTCAGTTAGACTGTGTATTGTTATACTAAAGACAGCATAACTTGTGTGCGCGCCCGTACGTAACCGGGTTGAATTTTTTATGTTCCCCGCTTGTACCGACGGGCGAGGTTGAATAATTCAGGCCGCTCTTAACAAGGCCTTAGACTAGCTAGGAACAACAATTGGACGAGTCTATTGCAGACAATGTTCGTAATTATACCCTATTCATGTACAATACATAATTATACCCTGTTGATGTACAAAAAAAACACGATTTCTACACCCATAGCCCCACACTAGGATTTTCTCCAGTGTCGTGGGTTCCATGGCCACACACAAGATGGATACACAAGCACCCAGACCCGGAACAGGAATCTAAACTCATCATTCAGATACCTGTCTGGCCGGGAATTGAACCCGGGACCCATTGCGTGTCAGACCGGTATGCCATGTGGGTTGTCGAAAAAGCGTGTGGTTGACGTTTAAGCGAAACATAGTTTATTTGACTGGATTTCTCTGATTTCAGTTTATGTTGGAAATATGTTTTGAAATCTTTACATAATTTAACACACTTATTCCAATGTCAAATTATATAAAGCTTGTCGCGAGAATAGTTCAGGGAACCTCAGATCTAGACCTGAGTAAATCTAACGTGAACAACCTTGCGACAAGCTTTTATATGATAGGAAACTGTACGATAGAACATAATGACAGGTTTGACTATTACAAAAAATATTTATTCAGTTCATTGAAATAAAAGCTTGTTTTAACAATATTTCAAGCTATTGCATATCGCGGGATTTGAGCGCGACGACCAAATCAAGAAATTCCGTAACGAAAAAACTAACAACTCCCAGTCCGCCTACCATATAGCGTAGCCAAGCGGTCGCCTAACGTGTATGGTACGACAGTACGAACCTCGTACGGATCGAGACGAGCTGCTCGGAAATCGGACGAATATGTAAGTAACTTTTGTGAGAAAGTATATAGGAGCAAAGCAAAAACTTAAATTAATATCAATGAAAAAAATACTGCATAAATAAATAATTGTAATTGCATAAGTTGATAAAAATGGTATGCAATAGCTTTGCCGCGGCAGTCCCTGAGTGCCGCACGTCTTTTTTAATATTATTTTATGTGGAATATCAATAATATAAAGTGGTGATTTAAGGAATATAACACTCAAAAGCCTTGAACTCTAAATCATCATTTGCAAACAATCAGTGACCACTCATCAGGTGGACTCATCGCTCGTTTGGAACTTCAATCAGATATAAAAAAACCTTCATAATGCCGTGACGTGCTCACTCATCCCTCACTAATTGTAACAGTTACAGAACAAAGGCAATAGTATTAAGGCTGCAACATTTAACGTAACGGTTATTTGCCGTAAACGTGTTTATCGTTACGTTTTCTTCTAACGGTGTGTAACGAGACTTCAATGTTGTGACAATTTTTACGCTTTGGGGAAACGAAGTTACCAAACATCGGTAAGGTACAAATCTAATGTAGAAAAAGTTATGTAGTATCGTAGCGGGGTTCGGATAAAGTGTAAATCAACTGAAGTAGAGACGTGAGGTAAGAAATAAGTACAATTTGACCAAAAACTTTTAAAGTATTGCGTAGATTTTGCGCTTTGGTTGTGTTTTTTTTACACACGTTTTCTACACTCATAGCCTCACAGTAGGATTTTCTCATATGTCGTGGGTACCATGGCTACACACAAAACGAATAGACAAACACCCAGACCCAGAACTCGAATCTAAACTCATCATTCAGATACCTATCTGGCCGGGAATCGAGCCCGGGATCCATTGCGCGTCAGACCGGTATGGTAACCGCTCCGCCACGCGGGTCATCAAATTGGTTTGGTGGGATATGGTGTGCTGGGTACATTACACAACTATGAGGGGAACATATAAGAAGAACAACTCTAAATCTGTGAAACGCTTTATAGATAAAGTTAATATTTTACAAGGTGATTACCGGTGTTTATTGGCGACAGTAACCATTTTTCATCTTGTAAACAATTAATAGAACATTGATAGCCTAATGCTTGAAACTTGGCCTGCCGATCGAGAGGCCCAAAATTTAACCCAAGCACGTACCACTGATTTTTATACCACTGATATTTATAAGTTATGTGTGTATTAGAAATTAATTATCACTGATTTTCGGTGAAGGAAAACATCGTGAGGAAACCTACACACCCTAGATCTCTAAAAAAAGCTCTCAGAGGTGTGTGAAGTGGACCAATTCGCACTTGGCCAGCGCGGTGGACTATAGCCTAAAACTCTCTCATTCTGAGAGAAGACCCGTGCCCAGCAGTGGGACAATAATGGGTTGGCTCCAAACAATTAATGCTTGTACAATATAAAAAAGTCGACGATTATTAGCGGTGGGCCACCACAGTCAAGTAGAAATATGACATGACTTTATAATACTGAACTTATTATTAGATATAATACACGAATTTGTTTGCTTTTATTTCAACCGTGTCTTAATCGATGGTGTACTCTAATTCCAAAATTAGTACCTTTTTAAATTTGTACCAATATTCTTATGAAGTGTTTTTTGTCAGTAATTTCTAAGCAAAATCTCCTGGATGAAATGGCGCGAAAATATTAAGTAAGTAATCGAAATATAAAGAAAACGTTAAAAGCTTTTTAATAGTGCGGTCCCGCATTTAACCAACGTTAATATTTTTAAATGGTTTCTTAAATTTCCGCATAGACCGAGTAATACTAACTTCCTAACCAACTTCTACATTGAACACAAGTTCTAGGGATTATCTCAAGAACATTGTTATCAACATAAGAATTGGTGAGATTTTGCAAAAACAAAATTACAGTTATTAAGGAATAATACTTCAATGCCTGTACATAAATTCACGTAAATGTCAAGGGCTAAACCAGATAAAAGAGAGATGAAAATGTGAAGAATAAATAATAATGTGCTTAAAATAAACTCAATTTGGTGAAAATCGAATCCAGATATTGTCATATCGTCGTCAACATTATTGTCCCATTGCTGGGCACGGGTCTTCTTTCGGAATGAGATAATTTTAGGCCATAGCCTACCTCGCTGGCCAAGTACAAATTGGTGGAATTCACACAACTCGGCGAACTTTTTTTTTTAAACTCTCGGGTGTGTAGGTTTTGAGGTTCAAAAAGCAGCAATAATTAATTTCTAATACGCACATAGATCAGTGGCGCATGCTTGGGTTTGAACCTCGGACCTCCCGATTGAGAAGGCAAGTTTCAACCATTAGACTATCACTGCTCTGATACGAATACGGATGTGTAAATTCAGCACACCCTTAATAAGTACCAACATATATAAAAGCTTATTGTTTATTTGCTACTACGAAATGTACAATAAAATTACAAGAAGCGGCTGCGGCTGACATTGTTAATTTCCAAACAATAGGAATTGATTAAATTATTCATTGAATTTAACTTCATTGCGAACTTTTTGATTTCCCACAACAAAGAGACTGCAAGCTTTCGCTCTAAAGAGTCCGAACCGTTAACGCAAATCAAGTTTAGAACTGTTATTTCGTTAAATTATGTATGTGTGTGTTAAATAGAAAGAGAGAGAGTTCATCTTAACAAATGAAATGAAATGTCTTTATTTTGCATAGGCCTTCGGGGGCGCTTACTAATTGTCAGTTACATAATTATATTTTTTTTTACACTACCACCGGATCGGAACACGAACTCAACTGAGAAGATCCGGTAAAAAACTCAGTGGGTTTTTTCCTTATAAATCTTTTTTTTATTTGGCATGTTGTTTTTACATGGGTAATAAAAGTTAGCTCCAGTATCTTACCTTACATTTGGCTTTACAAGAAGCAAGTCACGTGCCCCTTTAAATAGATTAATGGAAACATATAATAATATTAGCTCTAACAGCGATCTTTCACACTGATGACATAAATAAATTTATACATTTTTGTTCCATGCATATATAATGGTCCCTTTTAAATTATCATAAATACCTATATTTAGTTTTATGTTTATCTTTTTTGTTCTTAGATTTAGTTACATATTACACTTCGTACACATTAGGTGAGTTGAATATATCTGTAATGGCGATTCACACTGAACCAAACGAGTTGGAATTTTTGTGACAATGTATAGTGATAAGTCAATGGCATATCTAAATAAATAAATAAATAAATGTTTGGCAGGATACGCTACACTTTGACATTTTATTAATTACGTACATTTAGGAGTATGTGTGTGTGAGTATGAGCGTGGGCATACACGTATGTGGTAGTGTGGTAAACAGACACCAATTTAATGAATACTAAGTTATAAAATACATAGACAAATACTTACTTTTATTAAGTCATCATCAAAATTAGCGGTCTTTTATACAAACTGGCTATCTCATTTTTTTCATAGTAGTTCGGCTGTGCGTTGATATGTCAGTGATTACGTCAGTAAGATATAGTTTTTAAATATTTAACAAAACATAAATGTAATTTAATTCAAAAGGAGGGAGGTTTTAAGGAGTATTGATGCGCTCTCATCTCGCGGTAAAAAGTAGCCTACGTCACTCTCCGCCTTCTATGTCCCAGCATACAAACCATATCATATAATAGCTATTTAGTGACGTGAAAGAGGAACAAACACACTTTCACATTCATAATATTATAGTATATAAGTATGTAGTATAGTATAGAACGGCTAGTATGGAAGTATGGATGCCTAAAAAATATTTGTAAATAACAAAGGTAACGATTCATCTTACATTAAAAACGTAGATTTGTAAAGTCCGTTTCCATTAGCGCATTGACCAGAACCTTCCATTATGTACGTGAGCCGACCTTCGATAATTTTATTGAATTACGTTGTTAGCTTTCTTTACCTACTTAAGCCACTTCAGAACTGTTTGTTCGAGGGATTATATTGGTATTGATTTGAGTACACGTAGCACTTAATTATTTATCGAGTTTTCTTACACGATTCGAGTTTAGGCTTTTTCGTTGTGATACATTTTAATGAACTTTGTAATTTATATTTATTAAAAATTTAAATATATAATGTCATACTGCGAATACCTCAAGGTGGTAGAACCTGTGTAGTTCGACCGAGGAAGTACCACTGCCACACCTATCTCTAGCGTGAAGCATTTCTTGCGTTTTGATAGAGGGGTGTGGTTGCCGGCACACTTTCACATGAGGCGACCATCATAGTCCTCTGGAGAAGCAATGCATCTGTGGTTGACTTCAGATGAAACCCATGTTCTGTATGTAGTTGATTACAGCAGTCCATGGGCAGCAGTGACCACTTACCATCAGGTGGACTGCATGCTCGTTTGCTACTTCAGTCAGATGAAAAAAAACATAAATGAACTTACAAAATATTAAAAAAACGTTGTGATGAGTCTGAGAAATTTATTTTTAAAGAAGTAAATAATAAAACTATTTAACGTCTTGAATTATGATACAATTCCAAAGACAGTTTTGCCAAATTTATATTCATAACTTGTTGACCTGGCAAACTTCGTTCCGCCTAAATGTCAAAAATCTAAAATTATCAGTGTTTCTCTACTATATTATACATGTATTATACATAAAAACCTTCCTCTTGAATCACTCTCTCTACCAACAAAACTGCATTAAATTCCGTAGCGTAGTTTTAAAGATCTAAGCATACATAGGGACGGACAGCGAGAACTTCATTTCATACTATGTAGTGATAATAGAAGTCAAGAAGTTATGCTTTTTGAAGTATGTGGTAAAGATTCTTATGCGAAGGAGTAGCAGCCTAGTTACTAGGGATCTTTTAGCCAAGGTTATGTTAAACAAACTATGTTTCGAGGAAGTATTTGAGTTGCCTATATAATTGTTCTCACTGCAAAAATGTTGTACGAAACGGATTGCTTCATGTGCTACAACAAATCTTTCTTATCAGAAAACAGCTAAAACTTATGGTTTAAGAAATTTATTCTCATTAAGAATACATATTCACTTACATGAGAACTTAACTAACTTAATCTAATTACAATGTTGTTAATGCACAGTTGAGCGTTTAAGGTACAATAATAAAAACATTACTTTCTACTGGCTTATTAAAATATGAAATGAGAAGGTAGAAGCAAAACAATACTGCGTAGCAACCGATTCAACGGCATAACTATTATGGAGTATTAATGGCTAAATGTGGCAATTCAGTAAGAGTAATTTTATTTATTTTGTACATAGTGTGTATTTATTTTTTTAGTTTAAGATAATCAGAAAACAATAAAGATAAAGATCAGAAAACAGCTAAAACTTACATGCCATTACTTAAAAAATGAGTAACTAGTTTTTTGTACATTTTATAAATCTAAAAGTGATAAAAGGCAACAAATAACAAAAACTATGGCGCGAAAGTCAAACAACACCAATGACAAACAGAGAAAACAAATATAAATCAAATACATTCGCTTTTACGATATATCGTTAAAACATTGGCGTTTTACAAACAAATTCAATGAAATGTACACACTCGTACTGCATAGAAAATAGTTCTTGCAATACTGAGATATTTAGCGGGTGCTTTATTTGCAATGCGGTTGACAAAAGTATCTATTACCTACTCGTTATAAACGTCTTTATTATAAACGAACACATGCTAGATACCTTATTGGTAAGTTAAGTGTAAACAACTTTTTTGTCTTCAAGGGGAAACCTTCAAAAGGTACCCGACGCCTGACCGAACGGTTCGAGCTCGCCTTCTAGCCGCCCGCAACTCCGGAAGCCCCTTTTAGTCGCCTCTTACGACAGACAAGGGATACCGTAGCCCTATTCTAATCCCGGAACTACAGGGACAGATATGTTCCGTCTAGGTAGTTAAGTTTAAAGCATATATAATTAAATAAATTATAGTTGATATTAAAAGCATGAGGGCGCCGTAATTTGACATTATAGTCATGTTAATTTATCATTATGGACCACAAAAAACACGCTAACGGAGATGAGAGAAAATTTTACAAACTTTTTCGTTTGACACGCGACAAAAAATATTAAACAAATATACTCCTAATACTTTAATTAGGACGACAAAATTACTTTCAACATGAGTGCTCAACAACTTTTTCAATTACTTTAGTTTGTATCCGTTTGATAACACCCAATTATTCTGTGTAAGCTTTAATTTCCATTCTCAACCTAAAATATTCCGTGATTAATTCTGTAAGACAAAATCGATACTTGGTCCCTAACAATAAGCTCTCCAAACTTATTCGAACGGGCGAAAAATTTCAATTGGCTCAGACCCGTGAAACGCTGATTAATTCAATTGGATATCTGTAACAAACAAATTCTATCTTTCGTAAAAATAAGCGTTAAACAAATCTTTGGGATAAGTGATAGAGTAAAACTGTAGTAGCGCCCGGTACACTTACTTGTCCTCAAGAGAAGTTAAGGAGATGATTACAGAAGGAATTCCGACGTGGTCTTCAAATGTCATAATATACAACGGGTCATCAAATATAATTTCAAGAATTGAAATGTTACAATTTAAGGACCGAATATTACATTTTTCAGAAGACGCCACTTTTTTTTTGGGACAAGTGTGGGGGGGGGGGGGTCAATAGAAGCTTAACCTCAATTTTAATGTAGGTTATAAAAAATTAACATATACATAGATTGATAAATGTATGTTCACACTCGAAATATTTATTGCTGCTTCGCGTAAAGTACTGCATAATTAAATGTTTATCAAATTTAAGTTACGTTATATCCAAAAATTACCTGGAAATCCCAGAATTCAAAACTTGTTACTTTCTCTATGTGTGTTACTCTCTCTATGCTGTATGATAAACCCGAATTAATTATATTTCTATTTCTATTTATTACTATGCTGTAATTGCCTTTTCATGTTTATATTTTTATTACTTTTACTTCATCGATCAAAAAGTCTTCTGAGATAAGCATTTATGTGTTGTGATATTATTCACTCCAAAGAGCAATATACTTAAAAAAAAACTTAAAAACTTAAAACGCTTTCTACACTCATAGTAGGATTTTCTCCTGTGTCGTGGGTGCCATGGACACACACAAAGACGAATACACAAACACCCAGACCCAGATCAGAACAGAATCTAAACTCATCATTCAGATACCTGTCTGGCCGGGAATCGAACCCGGGACCCACTGCGTGGCAGACTGGTACGGTAACCGCTGCGCCACGCGGGTGGTCAAAACATATACTGGGTCGATAACTGAAAGTTTCCCAGCAATAAAATTAGATGTCACGAAACCCAAAGTACCGACGCTAGTTCCAATCGTATCAATTCCGAATGATCCACTCCAGGAAGGCTTAATAAGTGTGAACCGTCCATCGCTATTGCGAGGGAATTGTGCGTCAAAGCGTACCCCACGCGCTCTCAATAAGGATCACATTCGTGCTCGCTTACCCTGTCACATCGAATCAGAGAGCACGTCAACACTGTACCGGATTCTATTGGTTAAGTGAACAATTTAGGGTCTTCAAGATAAGTTTAAACGAGGGCCTCTTTCTTTGTGGCAAATCACGTATGGTCTGAAGCATCTCTTGAATCCAAATTACTTAATCTGATGATTCGTGTAGACGTTTTTACTACGCCCTAATCTGTTTTCTGTAGAGCTAGGGTTAGGCTAGGGTTGACGAGTATTCCCCCTCGCAGGGATCTCCACCTTGTCGTGGTGAGGGGGCTCAGTAACCGTGGCTGGGGGCGCCGCGGTGAAGCCAAGAGAGATCCCAGGGAGGGGACGCTCCGAGCGGGCTTGGCTGAGGGCCCGCTCCGGACGCATCCGAGGGGGCTGTGGAGGTCGGTGTTTTCTGGCCTCTGCAGCCAGGAGGGATCGCGGGAGGAGAGGTGTCTCGGTGTGTCGTTGCCGTGCACCCTATCTCCCGCGGCCGAACGGGGGCGCACCGTCAGATGCGTTGGCGGTGGGGCCGCAGAGGAAGAGGAGATGCGGTGTGTCGTTGCCGTCCTCCCTATCCTCTGCGGCCGTTTGGTGGTTTGCGGCGGAACCAAAGAACGGATCCGCCGCTGGGTGTGGTTGGTCGATGCCTGTAGGGATGCCTTGCGGGTGTCGGCTTGCCATGCCCACGGCCCCTGGGTGGCGGTCTCGGGGTTGGACCGTCACCCTGCGGATGGGGTCTTGGAGGTAAGGCGCGCCTTTGTGTTTTCTGGCGCGCCTTGCTGTTGGAGGGGAGCTTTATGCTCCACGCGAGGAGGGGCTGCGGGAGCGGCCAGGCACCGGCGGGTTCGCGGATGACTGCGAAAGCTTACCCGTGTTCCCGCCGTACGGTGCGAGGAGAAAACACAGTGGGGGTTTAGCCGGTAAGAGTCCGGCATAACCCAGCTGCCGCCCCGGGTGGCTGGGTATCCATGAGGATTACCCACTTAAAAAAAAAAAAAAAAAAAGGGTTGACGAGTATTAAAAGACCTCTTTAAATTCCCTTCAATACTGTAACTCACACACTATATCTCGCGTAGCGCAACGGCCACTGTATCGGTCTGACACACAATAATTTTTGGGTTCCTCTGCTAGGCAACTATAGGAATGATGCATTTAGATATCTGTTCTGGGTTTTGGTGTTTTTTGTACATGTCCATGGAACCAACTACATAGTAGAAACACCTATCGCTGAATGATGCGCGTAGAAAATGATATTTATTTATTATTATTTTCAAGTTAGGTAGGTAACTACTAGAACAACATTTATTTGTATAAAAATTATATTTTAGCGAACTCCGCGAGTTATCTATATTATATTAAGCAAGGGATAAGGTAATAACATTTCTTTGCAATTAAAAGGAAGTAATCTTTGACTGAAACTAAAATCATCATCAAACTTACTTACAGATAAAGATAAAATAAAGGAATTACTTGTGGGAACGAGGTCTTTACCTACTCGACCATCAAAAAAATACTTGACCTAGAAAATCTATCTAAAACATAAAATTGCTATGTCAAAAACAAACTAGAAATTTTAAGGGAATAATTAACTTTTCTGTGTTTACTTTTTCTTTATCAAACATGCCGCGACGCATGTCTAGATTGTGTACGGAATAAACAAAAAATAAATGGATCAAAAATATTTGAAACGAAAATATAAAAGTTATTCATTTACATGAAAGCCAACCTCTCAACTGAATATTGAAATTCATATATCAATGTAAAATAAATGTGTCGAGAAAAATACCTGGAAATATTTTTCTCCGAAAAATTTACCACAATATTCACTCGTCGGTGAAATTCGCGGTATATTTTTGTCTAGTTTTTAGGAATTTACAGAGCTGATATTACGCGCGGCACGGGAAAGATTGACAAATTTTAAATTCCCTTTAAATCTCACATTTTTTTAATACTTACAATAATTAAATTTGTTTCATGATGATTTGAAAAGATGATAAAATTCTTCGTGATTCCTCTAAGGACAAACCACTTGAGCTTACATGTCTAGTTCATGACAGAATCGCTGATTACCAATTTCAGGGATTTGGTAAGATATTCATACGATTAATACCCGACTTAGTCCTTAGAGTTAGCAACACATCATTGTACATTAGCAAGGACAGTCCTTGCTCTCTCGAGCAGATGAACTGATGACCTGAAGAAGATGGCGGGTAACCACTGGATTCAGATGGCTCTAGATCGATTGGAGTGTAGCAGGAGGCTACTTATTAAACCTTTGTAACGGAAATATAAAATTGTTAGCAATATTCTTAGTTATTTTTATTCAACGTACTTCATGCTTATTTTGTTCTACTTAAATTGTTTACAAGAAGTTTATTGGTAAGCTGAATTTAAACAATATTTGAGACAATAAACTACTTAGGTGCTTAGTACTTAACACAAACTTTCGTAACAACAATATTGGTGAATATTCTAGTTGTTGAATGGAAGTTCACAGCGGAACTACAATACCTGTACATGAAATATATCATATATATTTTAAACACGGTAAAGTTGTTAAACATGATTATAATTTATAAAAATAGGTATTATTTTTTGTGTAATTTCATTTTTTAATAGTATTACCCTGTTTCTTCTACTGAATGTCGTAGAACAGTAATCATTAGTCATGTAATCAGTATCATTAGTCATAATATATCTAAATATTTTTCTTTATATGATTGAAGTAGCAAACAAGCATGCACTCCATCTGATGGTAAGTGGTCACTACCGCTCATGGACATCTGTAATCAACTATATACAGAACATAGGATCCATCTGAAGTCAATCACAGACGCGTTGCTGCTCCCGAGGACTATGATGGTCGCCTCATGTGAAAGTGTGTCGGCAACCACACCCTTTTATCGAAACGCAAGAAATGCTTCACGCTAGAAATATGTGAAGCATTTCTACCACCAGTGGTGGTGGTGCCTTCGTAGTCAAACCACGGACTGCTACCTCTTTTAAATAACGACTTCTAGAAGAACTCAACCACATTGTCGTTATTCTTCAATTATACTATTTTAATCACTACATAATATAAAACAAAGTCGCTTCGGGATGTCTGCCACTATATAAGTTATATGTTAAAAACTATACTACGGATTTTAATGCATTTTTTTTAAATACATAGTATGATTCAAAAGGAAGCTTTTTATGTATAATACATACATAATATTGTGGAAAATTTTAGATTTTTTACTTTTAGGCGGAACTAAGTCAGGTAGTTTAACAATAAAATCTAAAGACATCAAGTGAAACACAACAAATACCACTTTATTATGACAAAGGAAAATATTTTAAGGGTTATTTAATTCTTTTGAGAGACTCTTCCGAGAATAGAACGGTTTGAAATTACCTCAATAAGCTCTTATTCCAATTACGAATGACTTTCTTGTTTCCATTATGAGCTGAAGAGTGAAGATTCTATCAAAGCCACTTGCGGAAAATGTATTATTTTTTAACTGTCATCTAAAGAGGTAATTTGTTTTCATACACAAATGTTTACTTGAAAGGTTAATGAAAGTACGTGGTAGTAGAATATTGGATGTTTGAGGAGTACGTTAGATGATGTTCTAAAAACGTATTTTCCTTGATATACGTGACATACTAACTGAAGAAATAACGTGCATGCAGTCTACCTTATGGTCAGTGCCGCCCATGAACATCTATAAGGAACTTCATATAGAACAGCGTATCTATCCGTCAATCACAAGTGCGTAGACATTTCAAGGACTTAAATGGTCGCATTATATGAAAGTGAACCATCAACTCATCCTTCTTTTAAACCCCCTTTTCAGCCCATAGGGGGCATATATCCGACGAAGGCTCTAAGGCCTCAGAGGCCAAAGCCAACATCTGGTGGTGTTTAGTGGGTAGGCACGTAGGTTCTTTCGTGAGTCCCACATAACCAATGCGGACGGCCGTATTGGTATGCATGAGCATTCACCACCACCCTCCCCGCATGGAGGGTAACCCTTTCCCTTTTGTCTGGGCACAAAAAAAAACTCATCCTTCTGTTAGCTCGTTTACTACTTCAATCAAATAAAAATTAACATACGCTTGAATAATATTACTCTTATTTTGACACAATCGGTTAAAAACTGAAAGCTGCTAATTGCTATTACCCTACTTAGAAAAGTATTCGTTGAATCCAAACAAATCCGGGAAGGGTTGGCTAAGCTGATATCCTTTACAACCGCATTGATCCAGATTGTAATCAGATCGCAGAGGGGCGCTAATCTTCACCGCAACACGCGATCTTGCCGCATTGTATATTAGTTATATCGTATGTATATAGTAGCAGAAGTAATTCCAGGTGGTAGAACGAGTGTAGTTCGTCCGAGGAAGAGATATAGATATAGATATAGATGGACCGCCATACCGATTTCTACCGTGAAGTTCTTGCGTTTCTGTCAAAGGTGTTGTTTTCCGGCGCCGTTTTATATGAGGCGACCATCTTTGTCCTCGAGATTAGCAACACATTTGTGCCAATTTTTATACTAATAAAATAGCAACCGACCATGCAGTCCACCTGATGGTAAGTGGTCACCGGCACCCAGAGACATCTGAAGCGTGTGGTTGCTACACGCTTTCACCAAAACAAAAGAGTTTCAAATATGTGTGATTCAAGATCAATTTTAAACCATGCAATATAAAATTTCGGCAAAATTATATGTACCAGCACTACTACTCGGTCGTGCATTCTGTGGTTTATCTAAGCCTTATAACGGGCCCTCGGAACCTAACCCGGCTGACCTCCAGATAATATTTCCTGCGCACCTTTCTGTTTATTTTTATTGCGTTCCCTGATGGAAACGCCTTAATAGAAATCCCTTCCTAGAAACCTTATTTCGTTCTTGTACAAATATCGGGATATTAACAACCTACGAGATTTTTTGTTATGCTATATTAAGTTCACGCTACGTTGCGCAAATATTTAGGGAATGGAAGTGAAATAAGTAGGTTTTAGATTTTTGCTATAAGTGAAACTCCTATCATCATCAGTTAGGCTGTTGACCGCTTCTACGTTTTTTTAACAAGACCAACTACGTATTTTTTATCTCTTGGCATAAAGTTTCCCCCCACATCTGTGAAAGTTACTGCTTCCGAGGACTAAAAGGCTCATCTCAGATAGAAGTGAGTTGGCAAACGCATCCGTCCACTGAAAAGTAAACTACACTGTTATGCCACCGGTCAAACTACACTGTTATGCCACCTGATCACTTCTCAGACAATTTGAACATCATACTTATCATAATAAATCATGCTAATACTAATACGAGCAGTGATAGCCTAATAGTTGAAACTTGCCCTCTCGATCGGGAGGTCCGAGGTTCAAACCCAGGCACGCACCACTGATTTATTTGCGTATTATAAATTAATTATCACTGCTTTTCGGTGAAGGAAAACATCGTGAGGAAACCTACACACCCGAGAGTTCTAAAAAAAAAAGTTCTCGGAGGTGTGTGGAGTCCACCAATTCGCACTTGGCCAGCGCGGTGGACTATGGCCTAAACTCTCTCATTCTGAGAGAAGACCCGTGCCCAGCAGTGGAACAATAATAGGTTGATGGGAAGACTAATCATACTAATATTTATTAATCATACTTCATCATACTTCACACTAATATTATAAAGGCGAAAGTTTGTGAGTGTGTATGTTTGTTACTTCTTCACGTCTAAACGGCTGGCGCGATTTCATGAAATTTAGCTGACAGTTATCTGACAATCTGGATTAACATAAAGGCTTCTTTTTAATGTGGGAAAGTATCTTATTCCCACGGGACAATCAATACATCGTTTTTTTTAACGCGGGCGTACCTGCTGGGTTCAGCTGGTTACCTATAATTCTTCCTCACATTTTCCTTAAAATATTTATTGCACCATCAGCACAACAAAATCAAAGCAACGTCTATTGAAAAACTTCTTATAATAGCCGTAATTTATCGTGTAACAAATTTTTTAAACGCTTCCTGGTAGCAAACTACACGATAGCAATTACCACCGGCGCGGTAATTACCGGCAGCACGCAACACTGACCCGATTCTAGAGCAAGCCCAAAATGCAATCTACCTGTATTGAAGAATGAGCTGCCGTAGTTTACAAGTCTGATGTGATTTAAAATGTATTAACTTACTAGTGGTAAAACTATTTGTGGTTCGGCTCCGGAAGTTTCACATTCATGCCTATTTCGGCTTATATTTTTTTCTGATTGGAGTAGCGACGATACGAGCGATACGAGCATGCAGTCCACCTAATGGTAAGTGGTCACTGCCGCCCTGCTACATCTGTAAGCAACGTCAAATAGAACACGGGTTCTATCTGAAGTCAATCACAGATGCGTTGCTACTCTCAACGGCTATGATGGTCATCTCACATAAAACTGTCACATGTGCCAGCAACCACACCCTTCGATCGAATGCTTCACGTTAGAAATAGGTGGTACTTCCCCGATAGATCTACCCTGGTTCTACCATCTGTGTTCTACCGCGTCGCGGTAGCGGTGTCGGTATACCGATAACGGTGTCACGCGCGTTTGTGATCTGGTCCCTCATAACTTAGTCCTCAGGTTAACGTTATCTTATTTCGGAATAGATTACAGACCTCCATGGACGCCTAGGACCTATTCGAACCATACTTGATTTTTCCACGAAGAAAAATCTATTTATGTTGTCTTCTATGGCTAACTAGCAGAACCCGTGACTTCCATCGCGTAAACCGTGATCTATCCATTAAACTTCCGAGAAACATTGCTGGATGGACGAGTTTTAAACCAATACTTTGAATCACGAAGCCAAATACTATGATTCTAAGTATCATTGAGCTTGCATCAAATTTGACGGATCTCCAAAAAACTTTCAACTCCTATTTTACCCTCTTCAACGTTGATTTTCTGCAAATAGAATTTCTATTGTTTTAAAACAGAAAACCAAATTCTAAGTTTTATTAAGTTGGTAGTTCAGTAGGTAAATAGATATACCCTATATAGCTAATTAATTTACTCATTATTACTGAAACATCTTAAGATTAGTCTTATATAATGATACCGATATATTCGCCCCACATTATATAAAGTCAAGTTAATGGAATATTACGGTATGCAGATAGGTCATTGTCAGACAAAGGTTAATTTGCCGTCAATATGACTATGATTGACGTCAAATTGATCGTAATAAATGGTTAAGGGATCCATGCAGCCGATTGATATAACAACGTATAAATAGCGAGAGGGTAGGAATTGATGAAAGTATGTTGCTCGATAACGTGAGGGCAGAGAATTTAGCAAAAATTGTATATGTACATAGATTATAGCTTGGAATTGTACATAGGCTCACTGTAATAGTTAGTCTAGATTCTAAGATCCATCTACTAGCTATAGCCAGTAGATATACATTTTAATATTTGTCATATATCCCCCCAAACTAACGCCATAATAAAACGGAAAACATGAGTACAATTACTGTGTGTAAGAAAAAAGACAAACCCGCTGAGTTTTTTGCCGGATCTTCTCAGTTGAGGTATTATTCCGATCCGGTGGTAGTGTAAGAAAAAAAAATGTAACTGACAATTTGTAAGTGCCCCCGTAGGCCTATACAAAATAAAGACATTTCATTTCATTTCATTTGTGTTTACCTAGTCGTGTTATATTGTTTAATTATGGATGTAATAATATAGGCTTCGAAACCACCATCAAAACTATTTCGCCCTCATAATAGTCACGTGGCGTAGAAGCACGTGGCATACTGAACCACGTGGCAATGTGACCAGCGTCGGGAAATCACTTTACATTACAACGCAAAATATACTGAGCTAGATATAAAAGTAGTTATTTCGATAAAGATGTTATATCCAAGGCGTGCGTGTAAGTATCTTTATGTGTATGTTACTCACATATTACTAAACTCGAACACCCGGGAAGCGTACAAAACCTTGAAAATATTACTAAATATCTAATTATTAGTTATTCCTCTGCTAGAAATAGGTCTCTTCCAAGGTGCGCTACTAAGTCCAATATTCCTAACTGGATAACTTACCGCTGCCTTGCGCCCGCTGATAAAAATAATAAAGTAAAATTCGAGTAAGCTGCCTCCGAAATATACAAAAATCGATACTTTCCTTAAGTCCAATGGGCTATAAAAGCGCATATTAAGTCAAGATGTCGGGGCGACGTATAACAGTAGTTAGTACTGACGCGGTGTGACGCGAAGCGGTAAAGTTGGAGACATCGCTATTACAGGCGGGACACCCGCTGTGACCCTGAACGTGGAATATTTCAACGGCGGTAGCGGAAGAAATATAATTTTCAGAAATAGAAAACGAAATACTATTGTTTTAAGCAAGCCTTAAATTAAGAAATTTGTATTTTTTTGGCCCAATTTGATTTTGTAATGATTTATAGGTTGTTTTTATATATACATAACAGTATAAATCGATTATATAAAACGAATTATAACAGATATAATAACCAACTGATTACTGTCTCATTTTTTAATACAGGTCTTATTGAAGTTTGAAGGTGGTAGTTCGGTGGTAGTCCATATCTCAATTTATCAGACTTAATGAACCCTTGTGAAAGCATCGGAGAATGTCAAGCATTTTATTGATTTCCAAAGTTTTATCATGCCTCCATAAAACAAATTTTATATTAGTTACTTGAGGTCGTATTGCGATCCATTCATTGTGTAAGAACTATTATTACCGACAATCTGTAACTCCCTCTGTAGGCTTATACAAAATAAAGACATTTCATTTCCGCTTCTGCCTTTACCTTGCACCTCAGTACCGCTTGATGAGCGGTCGCAGAACGACGGGGTCGCAGTAATTAATACTAAACGCCCCTCGGCTGCATTGTTTGTGGCGGCTGTTACTGAGCCCTTTTGATTTCCTTTTTAGGGTTCCCTACAGCATTATATTCTGTTACTACAAGTTCATTTACATCGATCGTCTATATGTCTGTTTTGTTTTTATGACCGAAGATACAACAACGATCATAATTTATCAATTAGATGTCTGCCATGTAGGAGATTGAACCCTGGATATTTTGAGTAGTCAAGAAAGCTCGTTTTTGTCACGGACATGCAAGATGTGGAATGAGCTTCCTTCTAAGGTATTTCCGGATCGTTATGACATAGGGCTCGTAAAAAAAGGTGCAAAAAGAACTCTTCTTCAAAGATAGCGATGCATTGGCTACTCCTCTGGTGATGCAAATGTTTATAGGCGAGGGTACTTTCCATCAGGTAGCCCGTCTGCCTTTTCGTCAGCTTCAATTATAAAAAAATATATATGTCGGCTCGACACCGCGTATTTATTAAAAACACGTTGCCGATAATAATTAGTTTAGTTTTAAGATTGAAATATGTTTGTTTATTGAATTTGCAACATTTAATGATTTTTAGAATGGTAATTTAGTTTACCCTCCATAAGTTATTGTCACACCACCAAACATTGTTATAAAAAGGCGAGCGAACGCCGGTAAAAAAAGATTCTTGTTTAATCGTCGTAGCGATCGGACCTCCACAAGTGTGAATAAATCGAAGAAGTTTACTGCAGTGTTTTACTTGAAATCTTCAAGAATGAATAATAATGAAGACCCCGACCATCCTGAAGTCTCGCTGCTACTTCGTTATATATGTTTACCCCTACTTTAAATTTAATTGGTAGATTCAGTCAGGTTTATAATTGGAAGGTGTGATGGGCATTGGATAAAATAATATAAAAAATGAATATTATGTTGAAAATTGAAACAATACCTGACGCAATTTATTAAAGCCCTTGGGTACTTAATTATACTTGTCCGCATAACCGAGAATTTATTTATATAGATACAGCACAGAAAGTAAATAAAATTAGATAACACAAACTAGACTAAATAAAAACTAAACTTATAAATAAATAAATAAATAATTATCGATAATAATAATCTAATGTTAATTAAATTTAGACAAGACAAGTGTATCAACGTGTCCATATGGGTACGACATTCGTCATTATTGGATATTAAACTTAATGTTTTCTAAATACGCCGTTAAAGATTAATAAGTAATGATAAACAAATTTGACTAAGGTACATATCCTAAACTTGAGATATATCTATGCCCCTAGTGTAAACGGCTATAGGTCTGATTTTGCCCAAAATTTATTTTATAGAAACATTGTTAGAAAAGCGAACACCTTTAGATATCTCCATTTATCAATAGATCGCTGTATTATATATGAATAAAGGAGATCATTTGAAAGTTGTTCGGTTTTCTAACATTTTTCATAGAACAAGTCAATTTAACAACAGTTAGAAATTAACTCCATTTCACTAGACCCACAGATACGTAAGATGTCGGAAACACTAACAAAACACTTTTCTAACTAACATCATACCTATGCACAATTTATTAATCTGTTATACACATTGAAACTCCCACTGCGATATCACCCCTACCGTTCAGTTAACTTGGCTTTCCTCCCCTTTGTTTGAGAGGAAATAGAACATCGATAACAAATAAACACGAGCAGTGTTTGCGCTTTGTGCACTGTGAACTGTCTCTAGCAAAGTTTTGATAGTTTAAAACGACACATCTGCAGCCATATAAGCTACAACCATACAATATCTACAAATATTTCTAGCGTGAAGCATTTCTTGCGTTTCGATGGAAGGGTGTGGTTGCTGGCACAATTTTAGACGAGGCGACCATCATAGTCCTCGGGAGTAGCAACGTATCTGTGATTGACTTCAGATGGAACTCATGTTCTGTATGAAGTCGATTACAGATGTCCATGTGCGGCAGTGGCCACTTACCATCAGGTGGACTGCATGCTCGTTTGCTACTTCAGTCAAATAAAAAAAATATGACGTTAGAAAAACGATCGTCCAAAATCGGCTATCTTCGGATTTGTTTTCGTTAAACTGTTTTATATTTATCAAGAGTTGTTAAAACATTTTTATTGTAACAGATGCTTTAATAAATTACATAACTGAATACATTATTGCCAAAATATTTACAGCTCTAATTAATACTTTGAAATGATAGTGGAATATAGATTTTGGATACATTTTACGTCTAAAAATTAGTGATTAATAATCTCTAATTAATAATCTAGTATCTCACGGCTATGAGTGGCTCCGATGGCTTTAGACTCTTTTTGACGCTCAATTGAGGATTTTGAATTTATATTTATATCGAGGTGGAAGCGTGAAATGTGACGTCAGGAAGGCCAGGAGTCTTCATTATTTTCCTTTCTTGAAGATTTCAAGTAAAACACAGGAGTAAACTTCTTCGATTTATTCACACTTGAGGAGGTCCGATCGCTTCGACAGTTTAAACAAGAATCTTTTTCTACCGGCATTCGCTCGCCTTTTTATAACAATGTTTGGTGGTGTTACAATAACAAATTTATGGAGGCTAAAATAAATTACAATTCTAAAAATCATTAAATGTTGCTAATTCAATAAACAAACAGTTTTCGGTCTTTAAACTAACTAAAATAATTGTTATCGGCGACGTGTTTTTCATAAATACGCGGTGTCGCGCCGACATATATTTATTTATACTTTTTCTTTATTACAATATTCAAAATTTCTTAACATACCTAAGTATATTGTAATGTTTTAACTATGTAAGTTGTCTACGTAACAAATATGCGTATTCGTAAACAACGTAAATAATTTATGTTGAATTAATATTAAAATATCTCATTAAGTAAAATACGTGTATAAGCGATACTAGAGCAACCACAGTGAAGTATTTATTGAGCATAACTAATGTAAAATGTTCCAGTTATTTTAATTACAGAAGTATTATAAATAAAAAAGTTCTGCAATTAAATATACCTACTGTTTGAATAAAGTAAAGATTATAAAACTCGAGTGGTTCAATTGAAAAGAGAAAAATGGGTGCCTAGTAGGTACAGTAATTAATTATATATGTCGACGCGACACCGCGTATTTACGAAAGACCCGTCGCCGAAAATAATTATTTTAGTTAGTCTAAAGATCAAAAATTGTTTGTTTATTGAATTAGCAATATTTAATGGTTTTTAAAATTGTAATTTAGTTTACCCTTCATAAATTTGTTACTGTCACCTCACCAAGCATTGTTATGAAAAGGAGAGCGAACGCCGGTAGAAAAAGATTCTTGTTTAACCGTCGAAGCGATCGGACCTCCTCAATTTTGAATAAATCGAAGAAGTTTACTCCTGTGTTTATCAGTTCGTTATATACATAATTACATTTAAATAGAAATTATAATAATACATTTAAGGTGCTGCAGACGAGGATACTAAGGCGATTCTAATGTATGTTAGAGATAATTAATCAATTTACCTGGTTCATATTATAAGAATATTACCACGTCAGTTGTCAATGTAAGAGACGGTCAATAGCGCTTATGATGGTTTTTGTCAATAAATACGTACATTGATTTAGATTAATATACATTTACGATATTTTTATATAAAAACTTATTTAAAGTATTAAAATAATAAAAACATTAAATAAAGAAGAAGATATAAGTTGTCATGGGTTGTCAATGGTCGGTCGTGCGAAAAATAATAAAGATAGTTGTAAACTACAGTTTGATATATAAGTAATTGTGATGTAAGAATAATAAATAAATAATATAAATAGTTGTAAACTAAGTATCTGTTAAATAAATAATTGTGATGTGAGAACGTATATTATTGGTACTCTAAGGGAGATCCGTTAACAATAACGCTTGTGATGGTTTTGTCAAGAAATAAGTGCATTCAGGGTTAAAAATTCTGAAATAAAATTTTTCGTTGGAATTACGTAGCTGTAATCGGTACATTATGCAATATTATAATACTTAACGGGTACTCACGATATGCGGTTTATGAATTCTTATAGAATTCTTTTTGCCGATATTTCGACCCAGTTGCATGGATCGTGGTCACGGCCAAACTGCCGTAGCGGGGAGAAACCGTTGACAAGCACTAGTGGTAAATTAACCTTACCACTATTGTGGTATCGTGAGTACCCGTTAAGTATTATAATGTATCAATTCCGCGATAATACTAGTCTAAAATCATTATGCAATATGCTTTTAATTTGCAAAATACTTCACTATTTCAAGGCCCAATAACAAATACTATCGTATTACCCGTTAGGTAACCACCCGTAGTAAGTTTGAAAAGCAAATGAAATGTCGAAAGCAAGCGAGTGGTTATGTGGCTCACCTGCGAACGACGTGTCTTTATGATCAAAGTACAAAGCCGCTGGAAGCTTACTGTTATAGTAGTACTTTCATTAAATTTAATGTTTTTTACTAACTTGATTCAATAAATAATTATCATAAAAATAAATAATTCCACTGGTTAAACAGAAAAGAGAAATATAAGTTTGGGTCTTCCGGAGACCAAAAGGCCGGCGGCTACTTTGCACAAAGATTAAGTCTAGCTGTACAGCAAGGTAATGCCGCCAGTGTTTTGGGAACCATGCCTCACTCGGCAATTTTAGATGGCTTGTTTTATTTATAATAATAAGTTCCTTACTGTTATTTATTTATAAGTTAATCTTTATTTTGTCTAGTTTATGTTATTTAATTTTATTTACTTTCTCGGTTGTATCTATATAAATAAATATAACGTTATACTTATTTAAAAAAAGTACGGGTACAATGGAACGAAACGAAAATAATTCCTTGAAATTTACATATTATTATTCTGAACAGAGCACTCCCTCAAATGCTCGTCGTTTAGAGACGTGCAATATATATTTCTATGAAATATATTAATGTTGATGATAATTATTTGTTTTTCAAAGAGTAACCTCCGTAACAATCATTATTATCTAAAAATACTTTATTTATAAAACACAAAAATACAACAAGGAAAGAAGGTAATAAGGATATAAGAGCCTTTGAAAATAGATTAAAGCACAAGGACGCAGCTTGAGTACACGAAGCAACATTCAAAACTCCCCCGAGCCTAAAAGCTCGCTTTGTACATTCCTTCCGATTCCTGCGATTGAGCGCACAAAAGGAATTTTTGCGATACGGAGCATTGTCTAAACTTTGCCTTGTATACATAGACAAACAACGGCCTACAACAGTGTTTGTAACTTTGTATTATAAAATGTTTACACGGCAATTTAAAATAAAGTCGGTTACTCATTTTGCATCTATATATTAATACGTGAAGCAAAAACTTGTGATTCGTTTTTAAGATACTTGTCGCAAGCGGAGGAGTATGAAATTACGCATAGTTATATTTGATGTAGAGAAGGATTGCGCAATATTAATATTTTATTCAAATTATGTATAAAACATACATAAAATCCACCAAAAACACATTACACACACTACCTTGCATTTAACATATTATGTATAATACACGAAATAGAACATTCAAGGTCTTACTATGAAAACACAAATGTCACAACTGTCAGATGTCTTTGTCAAAATACCCGGTATTGCTTTTAAATACAGCTTCATTAATAAACCTTCTTTTACCTTTAACGAGTGCGTTTAAAACAACTTGAAAACTATTAAAATTAATTTGAATTTGAGAAATATTGGTGCTACTTTGGACAAAATGAAGTTTAGTTTTATTAATTTAAATTACGGTCGAATTTCGACTGTTGCAACAGGTGACTAGTAATA